>OZ035881.1:126617582-126882957 GCA_964034835.1 Muscina levida
GTTTTAGTTTTAGTTTTAGTTTTAGTTTTAGTTTTAGTTTTAGTTTTAGTTTTAGTTTTAGTTTTAGTTTTAGTTTTAGTTTTAGTTTTAGTTTTAGTTTTAGTTTTAGTTTTAGTTTTAGTTTTAGTTTTAGTTTTAGTTTTAGTTTTAGTTTTAGTTTTAGTTTTAGTTTTAGTTTTAGTTTTAGTTTTAGTTTTAGTTTTAGTTTTAGTTTTAGTTTTAGTTTTAGTTTTAGTTTTAGTTTTAGTTTTAGTTTTAGTTTTAGTTTTAGTTTTAGTTTTAGTTTTAGTTTTAGTTTTAGTTTTAGTTTTAGTTTTAGTTTTAGTTTTAGTTTTAGTTTTAGTTTTAGTTTTAGTTTTAGTTTTAGTTTTAGTTTTAGTTTTAGTTTTAGTTTTAGTTAAGGTTAGGTTAAGGTTAAGGTTAAGGTTAAGGTTAAGGTTAAGGTTAAGGTTAAGGTTAAGGTTAAGGTTAAGGTTAAGGTTAAGGTTAAGGTTAAGGTTAAGGTTAAGGTTAAGGTTAAGGTTAAGGTTAAGGTTAAGGTTAAGGTTAAGGTTAAGGTTAAGGTTAAGGTTAAGGTAAGGTTAAGGTTAAGGTTAAGGTTAAGGTTAAGGTTAAGGTTAAGGTTAAGGTTAAGGTTAAGGTTAAGGTTAAGGTTAAGGTTAAGGTTAAGGTTAAGGTTAAGGTTAAGGTTAAGGTTACAGCTACAGCATTGATACTAGGGCATGCTTTATCTCTTAGTGGTTATTGGGTTGTATGGTGTGCTTGAAAAATCTTGCGCTTATACTGAATATCTATTAACATTTTTAAAATTCCCTTCAAATGGTCATTATGAACAGACTGCTCTTTTAGATCGTTTTGGATATATGTATCTTTTCGTATGTCTTATTTATATTTGTTTTAGTATACGTTCTACTATTTTCACGGTTTTCTATGCATATGCATAATTAGGTACATTTTTACTCACCAGCTGATGTTGAGCTTTTCTCATAAATGTACTTTCGTAATTTCACTGACCTTTCTTTAAGTCTAAATAAAATTTGAAACAAAAAGCTGCACACAAATGCAGCAAAACAAAGTCAAAGTATACAATTTTTTATAGAAGAGACTTAACTAAGTTCGCTGCGAAAACAATTGTGTCGACCACAAACATATAATAGAAGAATATGACCTATAATAAAACCCAAATGCTGCACCATAAAAAATGTGAATGTCAGTTCATAAATGCTTTTCAAGTCAGTAACCTTGACTGAGAAACAATTTGGCCTGAACTTTTTGTGTACAGTTTTTTACACAATATCAAATTGCTAAAGGCAATTTGTATGAAAAATATATAACGATTCTCTAAAATTTAATCAAGTATATACATTAGAAGGGCACTTATTCGAGTTGACGAATAAACTAATGTCAAATGTGAATATCAACTTCTGTGGAGAATCCTTGGCAACATGAGTTTTTGTTTTTAGTTTAAAAAATATATACTTTATCGATGTAATTCATTGATTCCAAACCAAATGAAGGAATTTTTTAAATGGTGTGTGTAATTAATAAAAACTCAACATCTAAGCGAAGAACGGGCACAATTAAAAAGTATATTTGTTTGGCTGATTATGTATGGTGAGTTATTGACATATTTGTCTTTCTTTCACTAACTGTAATATTCGCTAAAAATTATTTTCGTATTCATATTGTATCTGCAAATTTTAATTTTTTTACTTTTTCAGCGAAAGCCATATTGATTGGTGCACTGTGTTATTCGCCGCTTTAAAATTGTTGCACAGTACTAATTTAACAATAAATTTCTTCTCTAACATCATAACATACACCATCCTTCCTCCCGTCCATTTAGTCACCTCAGCCTTTACATGTAACGCATTTCTCACTGCCAACAAACTGTACAATATCCTGGCACAATTATGTATATTGTATTCTATGCAGTATTCGCTAGGGGCCTTACTTCCGCCAAATTTTCTATGGCACTTAGTTTTCTTAAGAAAACCACGTCCTTTGTATTTCATAAAATGCTTGCAAATTAGGTTAAATGTGTGACACATTGTATCACAAGTCTGTGTAGCTCATAGCCATTGTTCTAGCATACGTTAACAATTGCCCATATAATAAATTATGCATAGCACATGAATACGTGCATACACTTACACTGTCATATTTACGTACGTGTTTATATCTAGATTTTATTCTAATATTCTATAGAGTCCCTTTGCTAGCCGTGATTATAGTACTCTATAGGGTTCCTTTGCTAGCCGCTATTTTATTTTTGCATTGCCAGTAATTTATTCTGCTAATTACTTAACTCATCGAGATTTAATTATGACAATTATGAATAAATTAGCTTATACTTTTTAACATTTGTACTTTTATAATAGTACAAATGTGAAAAGACGCAATGTTGGGCAATCTTAATGGCATGCTGCCACCGATGCATCTTAAGGAGTAGTGATGAGAAGTTCTTGGAACTCAACAACAAATTAGGTCCTTGCATGATTTCAGGATATGCTCCTAGAATATCCGAACTCTTTACAGAGATGGTGCCTCTATTCAATTGGCGGATGTATACGATGGTCACGACAGAAAGCAGAAAATTAGAATGAAAGATGCTCTTGGTTCAGCAGTCGGAATAATCAGTCTACACAACAACATCTCTGATAATGAAATCAGACTGGTCAGCTTCGTGTAGGCAAGAAAATAGTAGTGAGTGAAACCATATACCCGTATAAAGAAATCCACAAGGCATCCTAGATATATCCCGATCAAAAGACAAAAACCATATGGAACACGTGGTAAACGATGAAAGGCTTTTCTTAAGCGTTCTGGGCGTGCTTGTGATTCGAGGTGCAAATATTGACTCTGATCACCACCTAGTTGAAGCCAAGTAGTATAAAATAGCACGTAACCATACGCAAAAGTACCTATACATTGCAAAGCCGCACACCACTGAGATAGCCAATGCCTACTCTAGCCAACTATTTTACAAACCCCCTAATTCTGATGTTTCCGAAACATTGTGGCAGCATATTGTGAATTCTATGACCATTGCCACAACGACCGAACAGGGTTAAGAAAAACCACGTTCAAACCAGCCCTAGTAGGATGACGAATGTTGCCCAATGTCTGAGGAAAAGACTGCTGCATACAAAGCAAAAACTGCAGCCAATGGTGAAGCTTGCGGTAATGAAACGATATGACGAGAATAGAAGGTAAAAGAAACACCTCTACAGGCGGAAAAAGCGTGTATGGAGGAAATGTAGATCAAGGATATCGAAAATAATAGGTATATTGATGAAGCCTGAAAGTTATACCAAGAAATTAAATGCAAAAGTTTTGGCACATCGAACCCCATCTGTTGGACAGAGATGCAAATATGAAGAACGACATGCTGAGTGCGCTGCAAATATGGAGCGAACACTTTCGATCTCTCCTCGTTCCCGAAGGCAGCACAAGTAAAAAAATCACGGAAATCATCGACAAAGAAGTAGATTATCCACCCCCGAGACAAAAGGAGATCAGCACGACAATTGTTCAGCTTAAAAATAATCAAATTGAAGCCGATAGACTGGCAACAGAGATTTTTAATTCTGGCGGCTATGAGCTGGCAAAGTCTATGCACCAGCTCATAAAAACGATTTGGCTCAAGGCATGCTGGATAATTTGAAACTGAGTGTTCTATGTCCTGTGCTTCAGAAAGGCGAGCCAAGTGTGCACACCAGCTATCGCCGAATCAGCCTTTTAGCCATCGCATACAAGGTCTTGTCGAGTGTGTTATGTGAAAGACTAAAGCCCATCTTAGATAACCTGATTGGAACTTATTAGTATGGCCTTAGGCCTGGTAAATCCACGACCAACCTGATGTTCACGCAACGACAAGTTCTGGAGAAGTCGCAAGAAATACAGATCGACACTTACCACCTGTTTATCGATTACAAACCTGCATTAGACAGTCCGATACGACAGAAATCGTTGGATGTAATGGCTGAGTTTGGTATCCCCGCGAAGCTAATACGACTTTACGGGTTGACACTTACTGATACGAAGTCATCAGTGAAAATTGGCACAAATCTGACAAAGCCATTTTCTATCAAGAAAGGCTTTAGACAAGGCTATAGTCTATCATGCGATCTCTTTAACATAGTAATGGAGATGATCATGCGAAAGGCTGCATCAAACAGGAATGTTACCATCTTCCACAAAAGTCACATGCTGCTCGCGTATGCCGATGATATAGATATTATTGGCCGTGGATTGCAGGTTGTTACTGCGGCTTTTTCAAGCATTGAAAAGCAGTCAACGGAAGTGGATCTGGTGATAAATGAGGATAAAACCAAGGTATTTGTTTCAACGAACAAAGAGTCCACTCGTCTGGGACGCTGTGTGAACGTTGACAACTATAACTTTGAAGTGGTAGATAACTTTGCCTATCTTAGCTCCGCCATAAACAAAAATAATAATGTCAGCCTGGAAATCAAAAGACGAGTATTGATCGCAAACCGCTGCTACTATGCGCTAAGCAAGCGATTCAATGACAAAGCTATCACACGACGAACAAAAATCCAACTGTACTAGACACTGATTCTACGAGACTTGCTCTACAGCGCAGAATCCTGGGTAATGACACCTGCGGATCAATCAATTCTGGGAGTCTTCGAGAGAAAAATACTTCGGAAAAAATTTGGACCCATCATCGTTATTGGTGAGTATTGTTGTCGAATGAACCACGAGCTGTACAACGATATCAATGTAGTCAAGCGCTTTGAAATACAGTGAAACTTCGATATTACGAACTTCGTTATAACGAAAAACTCAATATAACGAATTTTTAGCTGAGACCCTTGAAAAAACCTTTTTATTGCAAAGTTTTTCATACAAAAATTCTCTATAGCTATAACGAAAAAATTCTGATCTATAAAGCCTCTATATAGCGAAGTATTTTTTCAAAAGCCTCTATACAACGAAATTATAATTGAGTAATACATACATATAACATTTTAAGTGTGTAAGTCATTATCAAAAGCCTCTACATAACGAAGTCTTGAACTATAGTCTCCATACAACGAAGTCAGAATAAAGCATAAAGCAAAATTAAATTTTAAGCAAAACGGGGAATTCCCTTTTAAAACCAACGAAAGGTAAATGTCTTTGCAGGTTAATATGTAAAGCGCCACAAATTACATAGTCAGTTCTGTTTTGGTTCTTTGTCAAAATGAGTGTATTAAAGCGTAAATCAATTTCTATACGGGAAAAAACAAACAAAAATTACACAATATTTTACTAAAATGTAATAAAATAAAAAAATAATAAAAACTTAATTTACCTCTTAAATAGTTAATTTTTATTATTATACTAGTATTTTCGTGTAAAATAGAATTCGGACAAAAAAAAACTATAGTTATAACGAATTTCTTTCGTATTTCTTTAAATTTGGTTATACCAAGGTTTCACAATGCATATATATAACGAATCAATAGCTATAACGAAGTATTTTTCGGTCCCCTCTAGATTCGTTATATCGAAGTTTCACTGTATATAAAGTGCGCTAGCTTGGACACGTTGTACGAATGGATGAAAATGTTCCAGCTCGAAAGGTTTCAGTCAATAAACTCGATGAGCGGCGCAGGGGGAGGCGACCAAAACATCGTTGGATGTATCAGATGAAAGAGCCGTTATCTACACTTAATGTGACTAGCTATCTACGAAGCTCAAATTATTCTCTACGGTTGGAATTCTTTTCTACGTACGGCTACTGATAGATGAATTTCTGTTGCTGCTGCCAATTAATAAACGAAGCTTTAGACAATGTTAAAGTCTTTGGTGCGATCTCTCTAACATAATAATGAAGATGATCACATCGAAGGCGGCAGTAAACACGACTGGTACTATCTTGAATAAAAGTCACATTCTACTTCCATATGCCGATTATATGTAATGTTACTGCGACCTTTTCAAGCATTGAGTAGCAGTTGGAACAAGTAAGTTTCCCGATGAATTAGTACAAAACTAAGTTATTTGTTTCAACGGAAAAACAGCGACACAACGTGCTAGATGATATTGTCTACTTTGGCTCCGCCGTACACGAAAAATAATATTGCCAGCCTGGAAATCTAGAGATTTGTATTGATTGCAAACCACTGCTACTATGGTCTAAGTAGCTATTTAATGACAAAGCCCTCTCTCGACGAATAAAGATCCAACTGTACCGGACACTAATTCTACCCGTATTGCTCTACAGCGCAGTAATTCTAGGCAATGATACTAACAGCTTAATCTATTCGGGAAGTGTGTGAGTAATAAATACTTTACGACATTTCACCAACAGGAGCGAATAAATCATATTATTAAAATTTGGTAATACACATCATTTCGTCCCCTTAATATAACAATAGTATATGTGCTCATACACCATTATTTTTTTATTGCATATTTAGAATCTCCATCATTGATTCTATGCCTGGTCAAAATTTCGTCAAAATATACTACCACAAAGTGCGTCAGAAGGTCATTGGAAAAAATAGTTTGTAATTTTTTCTACAAATATTTCATAGACATGCGATTTGACGAAAACTTTAAACCCGATTTTCTCAAAACGCCAAAAAAAACAGTAAAAAAGTTTCAGTCGGGCGACCCGACTTACATATACCATCACCCTCAGTAAAATAAAAAAAATTGCTATTATATTGATATTATTACTCGATTTCTAAAGTGGGTGGAGTGGTAAATTTGTATGGGAGGTACTAAAAGGGGCGTGTCTAGACTTCTAGGTTTATCCTCCAAAACTTTATCCTGTTATAGCTTTACTAAATACAGAGTTTAGGCACGATAGCGTTGGATGTATTGATATTATTACTCCACCTCTAAAGTGGGCGGAAAGGTACATTTGTATGGGAGGTCCCATAAGGGGCGCCGCTAGACTTCCAATTTTTTCTCCAAAACATTATCCTGTTATAACTTAATAAAATACAGAATTGGGGCACGATCGTGTCGAAAATATTGATAATATTACTCCATCGCTAAAGTGCGCGGCGTGGTACATTTGTATGGGAGGTACCAGAATGGGCGTGTTTAGGCTTCCAGATTTTTTCTCCAAAACTTTATCCTGCTTGAACTAAATACAGAATTTGGTCACGATCGCGGTAGTTCTAATAATAATATTAATCGATTTCTAAAGTGGGAGGTACCAGATGGGGCGTTGGTAGACTTCAGTATTTTTCTCAAAAACTGTATCCTGCTATAGCTTTACTAAATTAAGAATTAGGGTACGAGCGCGATGGATTTATTGATATTATTACTCCATATCTAAAGTGGGCGGAAAGGTGAATTTGTATGGGAGGTACCAGAAGGGGCGTGGCTAGACTTCCAATTTCTTTTCCAAAACTTTATCCTGTAATAACTTTACTAAGTACAGAATTTGGGTATGATCTCGTTGTGTGTATTGATATTATAACTCGATTTCTAAAGTGGACGGAATGATGTATTTGTATGGGAGTTACCAGAAGGGGCGGAGCCATGTAGCCCATTTGCAATACCGTAAGTAGTTTTGGGGAAATATTAACTCGTGCAAAATTTCAAGACATTTGGTTGCGTCTTTCGAAAGTTATCGTGCGAACCAGCCGAACAGCCACCAGACAGACAGACGGACATGGCTCAAACGACTTAAAAAGTCATGAATCGAATTTGGTTCTAAGAAACCTAGGGTCTGAAGTGACTCCTTCTATGTGTTATACTTTTGGGTCGAATCAAATGATATATACCCTCATCCCTAAGGGTGATGGTATAATTATACACTATTGTTTTATTAAGGGGAAGATTTGATAAAAGCCAAAGTAATCGAAATGCAGCATAAAACGGATATAAAATTCAACAAATCTCTTTCTTATACTTAATTTTTATTTTGGATATTTCAAGGACGTTAACCCCATTTTAAAGTCCTTATTAAGTTTATAATTTTCATCGCGAGTGGCGTTCTCATGTTTAAAAGTGTGAACATTCACCAAAATTTCTAAAGTAGTTATTTATATAAAGGACTAATTTATTGAAATTTGAATGTCCTTCAAGAAATTTCTATACTTTCAGATGGTCATGCCGAATAACAAAGTTAATTATAAAAGTGAAAACTGCCACTGAACTTAGGCAAAAAAAAATCCCATATTGTCATTTGTATGCCAGACTGAACTTTTTGTTATTTCAAGGACCTAAGTCCTTTTTCATGTCATTGCAAATATTTCCATAATTTCCGATTGTCATTGTGGTTAACATTGTTAGGTATACAATGTAAAAGTTTAGCAGCAAACATATTAGTACTTCATTGTGTGAAAAAAAGGACTAGGACAAAATATAGCACCGCATCGAGTTGTTGTTTTCAAGAGTTTTTGTACTCTTTTTTTATATTTTCCTACTCTTAGGCGATGAAATACATAAAAATTCATTGACTAACAAATGATTATTTTGTTTATTGTTATTGTTACATTATACTGTTAAACTAAACTACATAGTAGATTGACATTAGTTTTTGTTACTTTGCCGCAAAAATGTTGATATGATTGTTGTTGTTCTTCGATGGAATCCCTGAGGTAGTGTAATTGTCCTATAAATGTATATACTCTAACTCTAGACTATGAGCCCTGGTAGATAACATACTATTAGGCGGTCGGCATTTTTCCTTTTATCAAGGATTTTTCCCTTGGGATATTAAGTGTGACCTTGCCCTGCAATCTTGTCCAACCGTGTAATTGTTTTGCTCCAACTTTTTGTAAATGATTAATTTAAATATATTTGCATGTCGTTTTTTGTTCTCTTTTAGCAATTCCCAACATGTAATTGCGTATGTTGCTCATACTAATGCTAAATAACAACATGAAAGTGTATCAGTATGGCCTGTAATGCAATGGGTGTTTGAAGTATCAACTGGAGCAAATGGATTCAATACATACGAAATCATTTAAAGAAAGTTAATTAAATCATATTCATTAAAAAAGGAAAAGAAAGAGAAAAAAAGTATTTGTTTACATATTTAACACAACACTATGAGAACCACGTCAGTTTTTATAAATTATTATTAAATTATTTCCCAAAAAAAGGAACCTACATATGATGTGCTGCAAAAACTCACACATTTATGTATGTCATTTAACCCCTTTCTTTGTGGTCTATTCTCTATTTCAATTAGAAAATATTTGTCACAACTGTGACCACAATCTCAAAGTTAGGGATATACCCAAAAATCTATCACAAATTGTTGTTGTTTTTGTTACAACAACATTATATTTTTATTGTCAGTGATGTGTCCATTGTACGAGTAAAACAAAACCCTCTCATATAAATTCTCATACCATCTAATAAATGGGTTGTCGAATTTATGTAAACATCTGATATGTGATCATTTTGTATTAATCAGACCCAAATAAAAATACAACATAATATTCGAACGTGCATTCGTATTCCATTATTGAGATTGGAAAAGCCTCAGCTTCGTCACAAGAGACATATCGGATGGCAGTAGACAAAGTCATTGTTCATTGCCAATTTCATATGTATATGAATCAAATTGTTTGTTAGTGTTTAGATTGAATATTTATTTTGTAAATATTTTATGTGTGTGTTAAACACAACACGACTAACAATTACTGCCAACATTTTATGTACATATTTGCGCAAACATATATTTTATATCTTGTGAATAAAGTTTGGACAAAAGTCAAGGTTGTTTTAAAAAAAAATCAAATGTGAGATTCATTAAGATTGCTTAAAAATGGACATAGCTAAATAATTGCCCAAGTTATTGGAATTATTCTAAAGAGCAAATATATTCTAGGGCAACTGCCTTATTGGATTTATTATAAAGAACAAACATTCTAACTACACAATTATGACCTTTTAACCTCTATCCACCAATAATATCTTGCCCTTCACATACCCTTGCATATCACCCACCAACCTAAACTGTATACACTGGTTCAATTACATCAAGGGCAAACAACAATACCCTCGATCACACAACCGTCGCAAGCAACGCGTTCGGCAAAGCAAGCGACTGCCACCAACGACACATTCGGTCTGTTGAATCGGACATCGGTCTGTTAAATCAGACTTCGGTCTGTTGAATCGGACATCGGTCTGTTGAATGGGACTTCAGTTTGTTATACCGACTCGTCGGTTGTACAGATTTCGGTCTGGTACATGAAGATACTTTTCGTTACTGTAGCCTTGTGTTAGCAATTAGCACCGTAGCATCATGTTACTACCACTTCGTCGGATCCTATTTTTAGGTGGGTCGCGAATTCGGAATCGATAAAACTACGAGTTGCAGAAGTTGATCTACAGATGAACACGAGTAATCAACACGATCCTTAATTGCATACAACCTTAAACTTAAACTTAATTTCCCTTTGCACCCCATGAATGATGTATGGGATAGCTTCTCGCGTTGTTGTGCATTAACACGCTTGCTATTTTTAGATTCACAACTAACGGCACCTACTTGTTTATCGATGAATGCGAACGTCACTGTTTGAGAAGCTCTTACTAGACACGCCGATTGACTCGACACTAATAAAATAACAATTTTTTTTTAGGATGATTGGAGCCAAGTTTGAACCTGCGATCTCCCTCATGGTAATCGCGAGTTCTAACCACTATGCCACGGCCGGTCCCAATTGCATACAACCACGAGTTGCAATAGTCGATTTGCTGTAGAGCATGAGTCATTAACACTATCCTAAGTTGAGGATACCAAACTGATTTAGGACAAAAGCCAAATCACCGATACTACCACGAGCTGAGGAAGTCGATTTGCTGAAAAACGCGAGACACCCTCACGATTCTGAGTTGCGAATTCGAAGCTAAATTACCAACAACCCCGAATTATCAATATGTTCCCGAATTGCGGATATAAACCTGAACCACCGACAAACCCGAACCCGAATTAAGATGACCCAGTATTGCTGATGACCCAGTATTGCTGATATAAACCCGAAACATCAACAAAACCCGAAAATTTTCTCAATTGTTGACATTAACCCGAACTACCTACAAACCCGAGTCATCAATCATCACTTGCTGATATTAACCTGAAAATCCGACAAAACTCGAATCACCAAGCTGACCACATACTGCTGATATTAATTTTAACCACCGAAGAACTAGAACCATCAGTACGCTGCCGAATCACTAGTACGAGCCTAAGACGAAGGCTTTTCGAGCTGGAACATTTTCATCCATTCGTACAACGTGTCCAACCAGCGCATTCGGTCTATTTCAACGCGCCTGGCTACGTCAATACCGTTGTACAGCTCATACAGTTCGTGGTTCATTAACGATGACGGCTCCAAATAGTTTGCGATCCAGAATTGATTAAATCGCTTGTGTCATTAGGATTCTGCGCTGTAGAGCACGACAGGTTGGCTCCTTGTTCTTCGAGAGAGGTCTTTGTTTTTAAATCGCTTGCTTAGCGCATAGTAGCAGCGGTTTGCGATCTATACTCGTCTCTTGATTTCCAGGCTACCATTATTATTTTTGTTTACAGCGGAGCCAAGGTAGACAAAATCATCTAGCACTTTAAAGTTATAGTCTAAAGCCGCGCTTGGTAGAAAACGGCTTAGTCAGATTTTTGCCAATTTTCACGGAAGACTTCGTGTCAGTCAGTGTCATCCCTCAAAGTCGTATTAGTTTTGTAGAGATACCAAACTCAGCTATAATCTAATATTTTCTGTCGGATCGGACTGTCACATACAGCTTTGTAATCAATAAACATATGGCAGATGTGGATCTGCATTTCTTGGTTCTTCTCCAGGTTTTGTCGTAGTGTCAATATTTGGTCAAAACTAATGTCACACTGCTAAGGTCCAATCAGGTCCCCCAGAATGGGCTTTAATCTTTCACATAACACACTAGACAGGACCCACACTTGGATCGCCTTTCTTAAGCACGGACATAGGACACTCAGATTCCAATCATCGGACATGCACTTCATGAACCAATCGTGTTTATGAGCTGGTGCATGCATGATTGGTGTGATTTCGTCACTTGTTCTGCCTTCGGGTTCGAGTAGAGACCAAAAATATTCCCTCCAAAACCTGTTGGCTTGCATATAGCATCCTTTTCTTCAGACTTTGTGCAATATTCCTCATCATACCAAAGCTTGTCTAATCGCGGATTTTTCATAACCCAGTACCGTCGTTGTGGCAGTGGTCACAGAATTCGCAATATGTTGCTACTGTATGTTGGGAACATCAGAACTAGAGGGGTTTGTTTGTGTGTAATTGAGAGAGTTGGTTGGAATAGGGATTGGCTATCTCGGTGGTATGCAGCTTTGTGATGTCTAGCTTCCTTTGCATTTGGTTACGAGCTCTTTTAGCGCTGCTTAATCTTGCTTACCTTGACTGCAACTAGGTGTTGATCCGGGTCAATATTTGCACAGCGCATCACCCGCACGTCCATAACGCTTGAGACATGCCTTCCGTCAATTACCACGAGATCAATCTGATTTCTTGTATTTTGGTCGGGAGATATTCAGCTTGCCTTGTGGATATCTTTATGCGGGAATCTGGTTCCACTCACAACCATGTTTCTTGCCGACGCGAAGCTAACTAGTCTGAATCCGTTATCGGAGGTGTTGTTGTGCAGTCTAACTGCTGAACCGAGAGCATCTTTCCAACCTATTTCAGCATTAAAATCTCCCAGAACAAATATAATATCATGTGCAGGGCAGAGGACATATATCTTATCCAGGTGCTCATAGAATGCTTCTGTAATGTCATCGTATTTGTCTTCCGTCGGGGCGTGTACACAAATCAACGAAATGTAAATATATTTCGCCCGGATACGAATAGTGGCTATTCGGTCACTTACAGGGACTAAATTTCAAAATCTCTTGCTTACTAGGAATTCACATCAAAATTCGTGTCATTATGCAAGCCAGCTGTATAATGTGTCACAGTTTTTTCGTTGTGTGACAAGAAGGCACATCACCATCGTATATCCTGTATGACGGTAATGTCAGCCTTGTCGAGGACACCCACCAATTAGATAGAGGCACCCTCTCTGTAGGTTTCATAATAAATGTTTTGTTTAAGGATAGTGTCTTATTAGAACACCGCTCCCGTTTCGAGTTTTTGGGGCTGCCAAAGCCACTAAGAGAGCCGTTGTGTTGAGCTTTAGCAACTTCTGTTACCTATTTCCTACGACGCATCGGTGGTATCATGCCATTTAGGTTACACAACATTGCGCCTTCTCACATTTGCTACCACTCGTGTTTTTGTCCCGAGAATTCCCGGTACAAAAATCCCGGGAATCCCGGCCAATTTTTTGTCCCGGAATCCCGGGAATGCGACCAGGATTTCCCGGGATTTCATTATGATGACTTAATCTGTCAATATCAAAATGTTAAATAAGTTGAAATCCACTAGAACCATAAATTATTTAGTGTTCCAAATTTTTACCAAAATAAAATTACCAATTGGTGACTATTTTCTTGACCATCACTATCGTCTTTTGTCACTCGATGTGTGATTTTTCTTTCAAATGTGCTTTAATATATAGAGAAAAATTCGAACGTATTAAATTGCTAAAATGAGTTGACGGGTACTTACTTATTGATAGGCATATTCTAAAACAATATTTTTAAGCTAATTGACCGACATATAACTTTCTTTGTTGGTGTACTGGGTGATTGTACCTTTAGGTGTTTGGTCTAAGCGATTATAACACTTTTCCCCTCTTTATCCCAAGGAGTACGAATGTCAAAAATCCCTTCTTATTGCACAATTCCCCTATAAAATAAGTGTTAAATCTTATTTTCGCGATTCTACCTTTAGCCGTTTGGTCTGGGTGATGGTAGCAGTTTCATCCCATTTTCGGGTTTGTCCTGCTAAAAGTTCGAAATTCTTTCATATCGCGGAATTGCTCCATGATTAAATATTCGATCCAATACCCTCAATTATAACTTTAGGGTGATGGTACCAATTTGATATGAATTCACAACTACTCACTAAAATTAATACTCCGCCCCCTATTTGCTATTCTACCTTAAGTCATTTGGTCTTGGTTTGGTAAGGTTTTTCTTTAAGGGGTAACAATTTTGAAAAATCTCTAATTCTGTAAGAACCATTCCCATATACATTTTTGCGATGCTACCTTTAGCCGTTGGTCTGGGTGATTGTATAAGTTTTACACCTTTTTGGAAAAATGCTTTTGGATTATAGCTTTAGTCGTTTTATTGGGTTCTTTCGAAAAAACGAATTTCGAAAAAAACACTTCGTGCAGCTCTTTAATTTTATAAGGATATTGCTCAATAATACTCAATGGTTTTATCCCTTTTAGGCTTTTTTACTCCAAAAAGTACGAATTTCTAAAAATCTCTACTAGCAGCCCTATTGTTCTTTAAGAAGCTTGCTCATATACATTTCCACGATAACAGCTTTTGCCGTTTGGCCTGGATAATGTAACCAGTTTTCTCTTTTGTTTGACCTTTTTTCCCCCTAAAAGTACGAATTTCAAAAAAAATCCCTTGGTGCACCACTCTAAGTTTATAAGAAGATTGCCCATGTACAGGTTTAGCTTATCTAAATATTAACAAATTTTCGGATACACCATAATACGAGATTTTTAGAATTATTTTTATGTTTTTTGTTAATACAAACAAACGAATATAAATCGTTTGTTTGTATTTAAACAAAAAAAGGCAATTTTTATTTATTTTCTGTTTCGGATTTCCCGGGATCCCGGGAAAATGATATAAAAATCCCGATTTCCCGGGAAATGAAAAATGCCGGGAAATCAAACACACTAGCTACCACTGAACGGATGTTCAATGGCACTGCCCGGCGGGAAATACGTGATATCTCGGATGTTGTGAGCTGCTTGGGGATCTCCAATGTTATTCCCAATTGAATAAAGATCAAAATACTCAAATTAGAAAATCTCCCATTCAAGCACTAATGCTATAAGATGTCTAAGTAACTGTTCAAGCACTGATCGATTGTTTATGATACAACAGCAATTTTTGCATTACTATCACAGTAGTTATCCTGCAACAACCAACGACCACGACTTAAAACTCCTAGTGCAACGAGTTTCATCGCTAAAAGTCAGAACATGTTGATCAATGCATTTTTGTTTCGATAATTCACGTCGGTAATTGTCATTGCACAAAAATTTTCACGAATTTCTTAAGATGATTTTTTTAATTCGATTTTAATATTTGCTATCAAATATATTTATTCAAATTGTAAATATATCGAGCTAAAAGAAGAATATTTTGAGGGCCACATCGTCCTCCTACATTTTTCCGCTGCTATAATTATTTCTAAAAATTTTTTTCCAAATTTTTTATACCAACTTTACTGAGAATCATTGATTGTTGGTTATTCGTTTTATGTACATAAATTCAAATATTTATTCCTAGAAGATTCTAATCGAAATACTAGGAAATGAAATCTGCAATAAACACCTGATTTTTAATTTCTGACCTCGAACAAAAAAATACAACTGCGTAAAATTACAGTTTAATAAAACAGCCACCAAGAAACAATATGGAAAACATATTTCACAGAAATGCATTGTTTTGCCAAGAAACGTATGATTACTGCATATTAAATTGTACACATTACTCATACGTATTTGTAATCTTTTAAATCAAAATGACCATAACACGTATTGATAAATTGTTTGTTTACATAAAATCATAAGCAATTATGGGCAGGGAGCTCCCTCGGAGCTTCAAGAGCATAAGAATTCGTTACAACAAAAAACAACAAATAAAACATTGAAGCACATTGATCATAAGAATAACAATTTTTGTCTCACACACACGTTTTCTCTCTCACACAATTAAATAATTAATAATTTCTTTAAATATGTTTACATCGTAATGCAATTTATTAAATTGAACTTTTTGTCTACCCATTTGCTACAGTTTTGCTCTCCCCTTTCCTTTTTGCATTTGCATGTGTTATATTCGCTTTAATAACGTTGTTTTTACTTCAACACTTTTATTTGAATTTAATATTCATTCACTATGACTGCGATGAGTGAAGGAGTTTTTGTGCTATTGTACACATACAACATGTTGTAGTCTAACTTGAATTACAGCGAACATGCAACGAACAAACATGTTTGCAACTTTAGCTATCTGTTAGTCATGAACACTGACATTAAAACCACGTGTTTGACAACAGAACTAATAACATAAGTAAGTTGGGGCAAGACAAAAGATGTTAGCCATAGTCGATTTAACAGTAACAGTTTAACATGCATCAGTTAACAGTTTTGCAGAAATGTTACTTCTTGCTGTAAAAGGTGACAGAGCAATATATTGATGTCTGTTAACAAACAGCAGCAGCACAACTATAATATCCTACATATGAGTTTAACAGTCTGATGATATTAATGAACTCTACACAAACTCTTAACATCCAATAGAGTTGGTCCCTTTACACCGCATGCATGAGGTATGGAACAGCTTCTCGCGTTGTTGTAAATTAACACGCTTTCTATTCTTAGATTCACAACTAACGGCACCTACTTGTTTATCGACGAATGGGAACGTCGCTGTATAAGGATGTTTGGCTGAACATGACGATTCACTTGACACTATACTGCGATATTGCAGACGACAACATCGAGGGGACCGGCAATGAAAGAAAAATGTAGATGACTGGTGCCGGGAATCAAACCATGGTTCTCCAGCATGGTAGTCGCGAGTGTTTTAACCAGCATGTCACGGGTAGTCCTAATTAACATTTTCTTAGCTGACCCAGCAGACTTGTTGGTCCTGCCTTCAAATAAGTATAGGATATACACAAGGCTTAATTATTCTAAAATATACCATGTCATTTATGCCATGCCACTGGCCGCTATAGCAAATGTATGCCTTACAAATACATACTTAAAATTCTTCTCTGCATTTGTCATTAATTTTTTAATCGCATTAGAATATCCCCCCCTCTAAGTGTTTCCTAAAAGTAAATAATCGTAGTTATAAAAATTCTATGACATCAAGACTATATTGCACACCAAACATTTGTGTCCCCTCTAATAGCAGCACCACATATTTTCACTTGACCCAAAATACTGTCACGTTTGTTATCCTTGACCGTGAAAATTAATGATGTGTTACCGTCGTCTTCCGTGTTGTTAAGGAAGTAGCCTTAAATGAAAATTTGCTACTCAGCCCTTTCGTTACGCTTGTCATCCATTTGCTGCTAAAGAGGGCGTCCTCGTTAAAATGAAAACCCGACAAATGCATAGAATTTTATTACTTTGGCAAATTATTTTAACATGCCTTCACATTTATATAAATTACACTGTTGTCTCAAATTACCCACAGCCGCAGAAACAACAAAATGGAAGTGAGGCCTAGTGCGTAAACATCAGGTAGGAGCTGAAAATGTGGATAATTGGTTAGCCCATAAAGTTCGTGGTATTTATGCTTAGGACAGACTGACACACTAGTATTGAAGTTAGCATGCGGGTTAACAAGGTGGGTTATTAAACCATAAATACCAACACTCAACCATTTACATACATATTTACGCATTTGCATGAAGTATTTTTCTGGAGGATGTTGTTTTTTTTTGTATTAAACGCCAAGGACCACAGTGGCTTGTAGCGCATTTTGAAATGAAAACAATTCAAAGTTATTACGATATTTTATAAGCAGAATAACCAGAAGCTCTTTTTGGAGGTCCCCAAGCAGCTCATAACGTCCGTGAGATCACGTATTCCTCGGGCAATGCCATTTCACATCCGTTCAGTGGCAGCAACTGTAAGAAGGCACAATGTTGAGTAATATAAATGGCATCCCAGCGTTAAACATTGACATTGTAAGCTATCGATCTAAGTACTTAGTATGTCAGGAGTGTGTCATATAAAAAATATCGTCCACATATTATAATACCGATTTAAAATGGCACCTACTGACATCGTCACTTACTTTGTAATCAGGCGTGTCATCAAGCTCGTTTAAAACTCCTCTTATAACATCAATTACTACAGACATCGTCGCTTACTTTGAAAGTTAGAGCGCACCGATTAAACGACCTACGACACTCCTATACTAAATGTAAGCGAGAGAATTATCACTGATTGCTTATACATATAGCTAACATTAGCGATCACGTAACGGTTAGTTTTACAGGTGGAATGCTACTAGCGATTCGTCTTAGGAAGTATGTAATAGGAATTACTGAAGCTTAACACAGAGGCTCTCTTAGTGGCTTGGGCAGCACCAAAAACTAGCAACGAGCGCGGTGGCCTAATAAGCCAGTGTCCTTAAACTAAATAATTATTACACAGTACAACATTTTTCAGCTCATTATTTTGGGACTCAATTCTGAGAACTGCACGTGAAAGTATCCCCAAAAGAAGGGAGTTCAAGTTACATGCCATAATAATTTAATATCGATTTGAAGTTAGTAAGGATTGTTTAGGGGAGTTTGTCACGTTTTAGGCTCTTTTGTTTGACATAACTCGAGAACCAATAGTCTGGTATAGCAGCAACAAATTTAAAAAAAAAATTAAGAATTACAGTTCCTTTAATCTGTTCATATAACGTTTCCCTACATAAGCAACGGTTTCACTTTTCCATTCATATAATGATTTTGAACTGGGTTTATTTTGTAGCAGTTACAATAAAACTGTTACAGTTACAGTTACAGTTACAGTTACAGTTACAATAAACCATTCATATAATGATTTTGAACTGGGTTTATTTTGTAGCAGTTACAATAAAACTGTTGTACTCCGTGGCGTATGATTTACGTGGAATATTACTTATGATGATCATACGCCACCATATAACAATACAACAAAAGAGCCTAAAATCGATATTAAATTATTATGGCATGTAACTTGACAAAACGAATGATGCAGAACTTCTTCTTTTTGGGGCTACTTTCACGTGCAGTTCTCAAAATTGAGTCCCAAAATCATGTGTGTTGTTCACATGATGTTGACAATGCCCTCAAATAAGGACCTTGATTTAATGATATGCATCTGGAGTGTCCAAACTCTCTACAAAGATAGTGCCTCTATCCAAGTGGCTGGTGTCCTCGACTAATACAAGGCTGACATCATCGCCAAAAAAGAAATGAGATGAATGTGACAGGGGTGCATACGTCAAAAAAAACTGTGGCATCTTTAATAGCGGCTAGACACAAATTTGGATGTGAATTTATAGTCAGCAAGAGATGTCTGGTCTCGCGGTTTAACCCTGTAAGTGATCAAACAACAACTATTTGCATCCGAGCGAAATATTTTTACATTACGCTGATTTGGGTACACGTATATATATATAGGACCGCTGCCCTTCACATGACATTAAATTGGACATCAAAATTGTTCTCGGGTTATTTTAATGCTAATTAAAGAAGGGAAGATGCTGCTGGTTCAACAGCCGGAAATTCTATCTACACAACAACACCTCCGATAACGGATTCAGACTGGTAAAATTTGCGTCGGCAAAAAACAAAGTAGTGAGTGGAACCAGATTCCTGCATAGAGATATGTACAAGGCATACCAAGATAACTTCTTCTTTAATGGCAGCAACAACAGAAATTTATCCATCAGTAGCCGCACGTAGAAAAGTATTCCAAACGCTTCAGTCTTTTGGGCTCCGTAGATAGTTCGCCACACCAAGCTTAGTTAACAGCTCTGTCACCTGGTCCATCCATCGTAGTTTTGGTTGCCCCCTCCTGCGCCGCCCAACGAGTTTATTGCCGAAGACTTTTCGATCCGAAGCGTTTTCGACCATTCGTACAACGTGTCCAAGCCAACGCATTCGGTTTATTTGAACGCGCTTGAATACGTCGATGTCGTTGTGCAGCTCATACAGTTCATGATTCATTCGACGACGGTACTCGCCGTTAACGATGATGGGTCCAAATATTTTGCGGAGTATTTTTCTCTCGAAGACTTCCAGAATAGATTAATTCGCTTGTGTCATTACCCAGGATTCTGCGATGTAGAGAAAGACAGGTAGGATCAGAGTCTGGTAGAGCTGAATAGAGAGAGCGCTTTGTCGTTAAATCGCTTGCTTAGCGCATAGTAGCAGCGGTTTGCGATCAATACCCGTCTTTTGATTTCCAGACAGACATTATTGTTTTTGTTTATGGCGGATCCAAGGTAGATAAAATTATCTACCACTTCAAAGTTGTAGTTGTCAACGTTGAAACAAATAACTTGGTTTTGTCATCGTTTATCACTAGACCCACTTCAGACGACTGCTTTTCAATGCTCGAAAAAGCCGCAGTAATATCTCGCAATCTACGTTCAATAATATACATATCATCAGCATACGCGAGCAACATGTGACTTTTGTTGAAGACGGTACCATTTCTGTTTACTGCAGCCTTCCGCATGATCATCTCCATTACGATGTTAAAGAGGTCGCAGGGCAGACTATCGCTTTGCCTTAAGCCTCGCTTGGTAGAAAATGGCTTTGACAGATTTTTGCAAATTTTCACTGAAGACTTCGTGACAGCCAGTGTCATCCCGCAAAGTCGTATCAGCTTCGCGAGGATACCAAACTCTGTCATAGCATTTAATAGTTTCTGTCGTATCGGACTACCAATTGCAGCTTTGTAATCGATGAACAGATGGTAGGTGTCGATCTGCATTTCTTGGGTCTTCTCCAGAATTTGTCGTAGTGTGAAAATTTGGTCAGTGGTGGATTTACCAGATCTAAAGCCACACTGATAAGGTCTAATCAGGTTCGCCAGAATGGGCTTTAGTATTTCACATAACACACTAGACAGTACTTTGTATGCGATGGGTAAAAGGCTAATCCCGCGATAGTTGATACACACACTAGGATCGCCTTTCTCAAGCACGGGACATAGTACACTCAGATTCCAATCATCGGGCATGCATTCCCTGGGCCAAATCGTGTTTATGAGATGGTGCATGCATGTTACCAGATCATCGCCGCCGGCTTTAAAAAGCTCTGCCGGAAGTCCATCGGCTCCCACAGCTTTATTATTTTTAAGTCGTGCAATTGCCGTGCTGATCTCGTTTTGGCTCGGTGGTTGACAATTTCCTCCTTTGTCGATGATTGTTGTGATTTAGTTACTTACGTCGGCTTCGGGATCGAGCAGATAACGAAAGTGTTCCCTCCATGTTTGCAGCACACTCTGAGTGTCCGTGACCAGATTTCCGTCTCTGTCCTTACAGGTGGGGATCCCTGTTCCAAAACATTTGCTTTCTACCTTTTGGTAGAATTTTCAGGCTTCACCTCAGTCCCTGTAATTTTTGATATCCTGGCTCTCTGTTTTCTTCCAAAGACGTTTTTTCCGCCGGAAGAGACGTGTCGTCTCCCCCTAAAACGTGACAAATTCCTCTATACGATACTTACTAACTTCAAATCGATATTAAATTATTACGGCATGTAACTTGACAAAACTAATGATGCAGAACTTTTTCTTTTTGGGGCTACTTTTACGTGCAATTCTCAGAATTGAGTCCCAAATCAATGAGCTGAAAAATGTTGTACTGTGTTAAATATTTACGAAAACAAATTAAAATTCCTTAAGCGAACATTGTTAAACGAATATAGGATTTACTACAACACCTGACCTTTGACCTCTTTGGAGGGAAACAGTTTTCCGATCTAACTCAAATTTCCGTCATGTTTTTTTTTTAAATCAAGTGGCACACTATTTCGATCTAACATTTTTAAATTTTAAATTAAATGCCGAATTTGGGCTCAGTGTGGTAGAATTTACATCTGCATGTAAATGCAACTTCCTACCATGTTCTTATTTAGGAACGACTGAGCTAAGCAAACTCAACTAATTGGACACGAATACTACTTGGTAGAAATATGCTTAAGACTTTAAATAAGAAAGCATTTGATTCTTGTGAACTCAACTATATAATGGCATTTGAAACATATCTTATACAACATATTCTATTCCTTCTCCATATACCTCATGCACTGTGGCGAAATAATTAAGACATTCACGTGAATTCAAATAGATTATACACACTCACATTTATGCCAGGACATATTTTTGTGTATGCAATCATACTGTCATCTACAATTACAACTGTGAGTAAATGCATACTCGTCGTACATACCCACTTACACACAAAATATACACAAACTCATAAAATCACGTGTACTCAAACATAAACAGAATTAGTAATTCCTTCCTGCGCATACACTTCGTAACATCTCTTGTGTTATTCTGTGATCCATGGAAACCATAGCATAACATTGTCTTTTAGATTCTGCCGCCTCCGCTGTGTACAAATATATAGCATGAAGAAACCCTAAAGGCGCTTAGTATGCGACCGTAGCGCGTTTTTCTACCTGTTCTTTACGATGTATATCCTATTTTTTTTTGCGTCTATGCTGCACCCACTTTTGGCCTTTCATACAGTTACTTTCTATTTAGTACAAGTGTAAATCGGTATGTGTACCATGTGACATCGTTTAAAATTATTCAAGGCACACAGTAGGAGGTTTATGTATTCTATATTCAAGTTGTGTGTGTGTGTGTTTTTTTTGTTTTTTTTTTTAAAAAAAAGACATTTCCTTTATTAACTTCATTATTTTCACTTCATTCAAAGTTGCGAATAGATTTAATGTTGCTTGAAAGGCCTCATGTACAGACAGATTGTGTTGTAAGGAAATACGTTTATATCGCATATTTTGCTTCATGATTTGCATAATTATACCGTGGTGAAGAGGGAGGGTGGTATATGAGAAGATATTTACACCATTTGACAGGGAACAAAAAAAATACATAGAAACATAAGGAACATAGACAGATGGTAGGTGCAGAATACTTTTTAATTATGATTAAGTTAATTTGGCCATATGCATCTGTCACCCTGTCTATATAACGGGCACATGATTGAATGTGACAACATCTAATCTCTTAATGGTGCGTGATAGAATATTACATAAAAAGACTTTATCGTAAACGATGATGATAATCATGATTATGTATTTTGATAGGTTTAATTAAAATGGTATACTTATACACAGTATATAAGTTGTTAAAACTGATAACAGTTATTCTGTAATAAACAACTTATTGACAATATAAATTGGTATCATTAAAACTATTTACGACTTTTCTCGCTTGTAGTTATAAATCCAGCTATAGTTATCTTAAACTTTAAAAACACTTATTTCCCTTTTTTATCGACAACATATAGGGGGTCGCTGATCACATAAATGGCTGTGAGAGGGCTTGAACCCAGATCAACTGCATGATAGTCCTCTCATGCTGCAGTTGGTCCACTATAGATACAAACAGTGTTCTTAGTATCAGTAAACCTGCTAACTTTTACTGCTGGAATGTTGCACCAAGTGTGCATTCCCTTTTTGAACATTCATCCATCAGATACTAATATAAGGGGGACAGCGAAATGTATGGACAATATTATGCCAATTGATATAAGATATTTAGTAAGGTATGACAAATATTTCCCGTGCCCAAAGAGGTCAAAGGTCAGGTTCTTAGTATATCCTATGTTTTTACTAATATCACTATGTAACAAATGACGTCTTTTTGCAATCCTATAACCTTAAGGTAATCTAGAGCGGTGGCAGTAAATTTGGTAAAAAGTTTATTTATGTGGGAGTCTCCTTAGGGGGCGAACATAGGGGGGATTATTTCATAAAGAACAAATTAAAAAACAAACCAGTGAAGTAATTATATTCGCTATACCGAAGTTCAGAAGTTTATAAACTTTGTACCACTACAGCAGTAATCGGGGCGACAGACAGACGGACACCACCAAAAAGAGGGTGTCTGTATGGGAGGTGGGAGCAGTTTTAAGCCGATATTGCCCATCATAGAACTTAACCTCCATTTAGGAGATAGAAGCTAGTTTCCATAATTTCAGTTCGATAGCTCTTAAATTAACGTTGTAATCGCAGGAACAAATGGAACCCCAAAAAGGGGGTTGTTTGTATGGGAAGAGGGAGTAGTTTTAACCTGATCTTGCCTAACTCAGAACATAACTAACGTTTAGAAGATGGAAGCTAGCGTATCAGCTCGATACTCCTTAAAGTACAGCTGTTATCGCCGGAATAGAAAGGCGGACACGAACACAAAGGGGATGTCTTTATGGAAGTTGTGAGAAGTTGTTGTCCAATCTTGTTCATCTAAGAACTTGACCTCCGTTTAGGGGATATACGTTTGTATAACAAATTTCAGCTCACTACCCTTAAACTACTGCTGTAATCGCTGGAACAGACAGTCGCACACACCCACAAAGGGGTTGATTGTATGGGAGGTGTGAGTAGTTTTTCTGTGATCTTTCTCACCCAAGAACGTAACCTCCGTTTAGAGGATAGAAGCTAGCATACCAAATTTCAGTTCTATAGTTCAGTTCTCGGGGTTACAGACAGACGGACAAACCCACAAGGGGGGTGTTTGTATGGGAGGTGTGAGCAGTTTTCGAGCGATCTTGCTCATCTTAGAACTTAATTCTCGTTTAGAATATATAAGCTAGCATATCGAATTTCAGCTCCTCGATACTCCTTAAACTAAGGCTGTTTTCGCCGGAATAGACAGACGGACACGCCCACAAAGGGGGTGTCTATATAGAAGCTGTGAATAGTTTTTGTTTAAACTCGCTCATCTTAGAACTTAACCTCCGTTAAGAGGATAGAAGTTTGTATAACAAATTTCAGCTCAATACCCCTTAAACTACGACTGTAATTGCAGGAACAGTCAAACGGACACTCCCATACAAAGAGTGTTTGTATGGGAGGTGGGAGTAGTTTTTGTCCGATCTTGCTCATCCTAGAACTTAACCTCTGTTTAGAGAATAGGAGCTCGCTTTCTAAAGTGGGCGGAGGGGTACATTTGTATGGGAGGTACCAGAAGAGGCGCGGCAAAACTTCCAGTATTTTCTCCTAAACTTTGTCCACATTTAGCTATACTAAATACAGAATTTGGTCACAATCGCGTGGGTTGTATCGATATTATTACTCCATCTCTAAAATGGGTGAAATGGTACAGACAATATACATTTAGACAAGATCGCGTTGGGTGCATTGATATTATTAATCGATTTGTAAAGTGGGCGGAATTTTACATTTTTATAGGAGGTACCAGAAGGGGCGTGACCATGTAGTCCATTTGCAATACCGTTAGTGTTTTTGGAAAAATTATAACCTATGCACAGTTTCAAAACAATTGGTTGCGTCTTTCGTGCGTACCAGCCGGCCAGACAGACATACGGACATGGGTCAAACGACCTAAAAAGTCATGAATCAAAAGTGACTCCTTCTAATCGTTACACTTTTGGGTCGTATCAAATGATATATATCCTCCTACCCGTAGGGTGAGGGTACAAAAACATACGAACACCTTCCTCGTTGCCTTTTCTCTTCATGCCTTCTATGAGAATGGAGATGGAACGTTTATACACAGGGAATGGTGGAATAACAAATCATCGAATACGTTGATTCTTCCACCTCATAGAAGGCCTGTAGCAGTGGTCTTCAAAAAATGGATCGAACATGTGTTCGGGATATTTCAGATTGCCTGTGTTTAGGCATGTGAATACAAGGCCTAGATGACATGACGTCTGAATGTCTAAGAAGACCTTGTTGCATGCCAGCTTGTAGAAGTCTTTGTTAATAACGCCGTTGAGTAGCTTCTCCATATCCAAATATTAATAAGGTATTTTACTGGGAAATATAAATTTTCTAAATATTGGTTATATTGTATGGGAGATACAAGAAGAGGTCGGTCCATAGTTTATATTTTTTCCTGAGTGAAATTTCAAGAAGTATATAACTTGAGCAAAATATAAACGAGTTCAGAGTACTTACAAAAAAACAATCTTTGTAAAACTATGAGGGTGAATTTGATCATTTATATGGGAGGTACCAGAAGGGGTGTGGCAAGGGTTTCGGTTCTCCGACGGTTTGTCTACTATTACAAGATAATAAAATTGACCAAATTTATATGTCAATCAGCTGCCTATTTAGAAGTTATTGAAGATATATTTCACAGTGCAACACATGATTTTGGGACTCAATTCTGAGAACTGCACGTGAAAGTAGCCTCAAAAAGAAAAAAATCTGCATCATTCGTTTTGTCAAGTTACATGCCATAATAGTTTAATATCGATTTGAAGTTAGTAAGTATCATATAGAGGAATTTGTCACGATTTAGACGTTTAGATTAGCATAAGTAATATTCCACGCAAATCATACGCCACGGAGTTCAACAGTTTTGTTGTAACTGCTACAAAATAAACCCAGTTCAAAATCATTTGATGAATGGAAAAGTGAAACTGTTGCTTATGTAGGGAAACTTTATATGAACAGATTAAAAGAATTATAATTCTTAATTTTTTTAAATGTGTTTTAGCTAAATCGGACTAGTGATTCTCGAGTTATGTCAAACAAAAGAGCCTAAAACGTGACAATTTCCCCTATACGATACTCACTAACTTCAAATCAGTATTAAATTTTTATGGCATTTAACTTGACAAAACGAATGATGCAGAACTTCTTCTTTTTGGGACTACTTTCACGTGCAGTTCTCAGAATTGAGTCCCAAAATCAAAATCAGCTGAAAAATGTTGTTCTGTGTTATTTTTTTAAAATTAATTTTTTGTATGGGAGGCACCAGAGTGCGTATGACGAATTTTGTAGTTCTCTAAGGGTTTGTCTATTATTAAAATTTAACAAAAAATTTGACTTTTAGTCGAAGAAATTTAATTCTGAGCCACTGTGCGTTGTATACGAACTTCACATACGACGCCAAAGTACATATGTTTCATATGTCGCAGATATTGACCGACAAACTCTGGTTAAAAGTGTCATATTAAAAAGAGATGCATATAAATTTTATTTTAAAATCTCATTTAAAGTGTGGTTACTTGTTTTCGAAATTCTGTTCTCATGAAAACATATTCCAAGCTTCATCTTGCATTCCTTCCAACACATGTATCATTTTTAAAAGTACATACATATTTAATCATACAACCTACACGTTTCAAGGGACATGAACCCAGTAACGTATCATTTTTATTAATTTCCACATAAATAATAAAAGATTATATCATACATGTGCCATCACTCTCATAAATGACTTTTTCTGTTTCGCGCGCTGTAACGTCCGTAATTGAAAAGTCAAGCCATAAAAGATCCTACGGATGGTGTTACTTCTGTCATCATGTCCTTGAGCGAAAATCACTCAATTAATAATATTGAAAAAACATTGATGACGACGAACGCAATGTAATGTTGTGCTTAACACTTTCAGACTAAAGAAGAACATTGAAAGTAGTATAAAACAATTTTAACTTGTTTTTTTTTTCTTCTACAACAAAAGTATCAAGGGCTGGAATTTCCGAAGTAGAATCGCATTTTTGTTTTTTTATTTATGTACACAAAGTTATGCGTTCAACAAAAGAACTGAATTGTAATTCATTTTCTTTATAGTGAAATTTTTTGAATGAAAACAATATACAATAAAAATTAAAGGCATTTCTTCTTTGTTTTGATCAAAGTCAGCAAAGAATCCTTCAGTTTGTTTCATGTGTGTATGAAAATAAAATACGGGAGATCAAATTAAAAAGTTTTTTTTTTGTTGTTGCCCCTGCTTACATAGCTCGAATGAAGCAGGATAATGACTCAATGAACTTTGGAAAGTTTTTTAATTTGCTTTTACATCATCGTCAGTAGAGTGATAGGGGCATTTATCAGTTTTCATGGCATTTGGCTTAGAAGTAAAGGAAATACCTTTAATCATTACAACAATGAAGACTAAACTATTTGTTTTGTTTTAATGTATGACGTAATTTTATTTATTACACACTGGATATGGAGACTAGTAACCACCGGTAGACAAAATAATAAAAAATGAAACTGACGTTTACATACCCACTACTCATGGCGGTGCTGAGCATGACCAATGCTATGTAAACCTTCTCTATAGAGAGTCCAAAAATTCCAGACGTCAGTATAAAACCTGAAGGAGGGTTACTGGCCCAACCATCAATGTTCACTCACTATTAGTTATCATCCGTAAAAATATTTTAGGAAACAACGTTGCCCCAGTTGCCACCACGGGGATGTTGTGAGACGGCTTGAGGTGAAAGTGTCACGTTAAAGATTAAATATTAATTTAAACTCTTACACATCATTTTAAAGCGGCTCTTACACAATGTAAATATGTGCGTGAATATTTTTCCATCATCTATAATCCTCTCGGAAATCTTATCACCTGTTAATCCAATCTTATCAACTGTTATCCAAAATCACTACTAGTTAAAGTAGAAGTAATACGACTATTTGCCTCGTTTTAGAATTTAAAACATATTCTTCTAAGATAATTAAACATTAGTACAAGGAAATTATGTCATATCCCTTAACAGATTCAAGGCGTTATGAGCAATTTCCTTAAGCAATTTTAAATGTAAACAACGTGTTTGTTTTTTCTTATTAGACAACCCTCAAAGCTGGGTAAGTAAAAGAATATTTCCTTTAACCCTTGAAAATATGATGTTGTTGAATGTACTTAGTATAGAATTTTTACCAACCATCAAATGTTGTTTATTTTTCTTAACTATCAACATACTTCCAAGGAAATGGCAAAGTGAAACATTTTGCAAATTGGCAATCAAGTTAATATGGGATTGTTGCAAAACATAAAATCGTAACGAGGAGTTTCCCAGAACATATAACCAGCACTGTAAGTCCGTTAATAAAATAAAATAATTTAAATAAATTGGACAGTGCAGAAGACATGTAAAATGCCTAGATATGCTTAACTTAGAAAACATGTTAGTATTCAGTTTACTCCTGGTGCATAATGACAAACCCCTGCAAATGCTATAAGGACTTTGATTTAAGGATATTGACCTGGAATATCTGAACTCTATACAGCGGCCAAGGGCGTAGCCAGGTAGGAGCAGGGGGGGGCAGCTGCCTTGGAAAATCTGTCAAAATCCCGGAAAATATGAAAATCGGTATAAAACAGTACAGAAATTTCACTAAGATGAACTGATTGATAAAAACTTTCACCCTATATTTATTTTCCAAAATTCCAGTGGATATTTTTTAAATCTGCGTCAATGAAATTAATTAATTTTTAAGTAAAAGTACTTATGTATTATTATTGTCCTGCTTCTGCAGTGGTAATTGTTAGCCAGACGTTTACAGTCATGTATCAAAGCTGTAGAAATGGTTACAGTTTAGAAACTGTTAATAAATTCACAAAAAATTAAGAGGTCCTCCTTGAAATTGTTGGGAAAATTTTGACTAGCTTGTATTATAGAATATGTCGTTTTTCTGATATTTTACCTACTGTGGTAAGTTAACTGAACTGGCCAAATTCAGATATCGTCATGTTTTTCATTAGGAAGTTATAATTTTTTTTCAAAAACGGTCGTTTTTATGCCTGCTTACAATCCTAAAACTACAATTTGGAAAATATTAAAACTGTTAAATCTTTAAAAGGATCAGTGCAGATAGTTGGAAATGGCTCCAAAATTGAATTCGCTCTTCAGATACTTAAGGTCCAACGTGTCTCTTTAAAAAGTTAACTTTTTCTCGTGTCAAATGATATAGAGGGTGGATCAAATACAAGTTAACTTTAAAATCATAAACGAAACACTTAAGCCAATATTATCAAAGCTAAGGTCTTGGAAAATTGGAGTGGCAGAATGAGTTTCTGCAAATCGAGCCGATGCAGAATTGTAAAAGTGTTAAAAAGAAATCGATTGTGGAAATTAAAATTTTTGAAACAACTGATTCCGTACTCGATTACCTAGTCGATTCTTTTAACAAGACAGTGAAAAAGAATTGATCGAGTAATCGTTAATGTTTATGTTTGTTCGTTAGCATGTATTTTGTAATGCATACTTAGAACTAACCAGAAAAGTAAGCTTCCCATATTATTTTTTTTTTTTTTTGGCTAGGAAGTTGTGATCCATAGTGAAGGAAAATGTTTGTTCTTACTAATATATATAAAATATATGAAACCAAATTGATTTTGTTATTTTTATTGCACTTTTATAAGGAAACTTGTATTTGGCCCACCCTTTATAAACAGACTATGTTCCACCATTGTTGATTTTTTTTTAATTTGGGAAAATGCTTCTCATGGGATGTATGACTAAAAAGACTATTAAAAGGAGACATCTTAAACCTCAATGTAAATGACTTGAAAGTATTTCTCTCTCGTCAAGACATAACACACTTTGTTCAACTTCTCTCAATGATCTAAATTTTTTTGTATTTTTTTTTTCTATGTAATAACATTAATCAGATAATGCGTTAAAGAATTAAAAATACAAATGAATTTCAACCTACAGTAAAAAAAATTAATTCTTTTTTGATCGCGAAGCTTTAATGTAGTAAACTTTGTTGAGTTAAAACCTGAACAATTAAACTATGGTAGTCGAAAAAATAACAAGACCGGACTCGACGGGTTTACTCTAATTCGGAACTGCATCATTAGTTTTAGAGTTACAATGACGTTTTGAAAAAAAATTTTTTTTTACTAATATGGTGGATTTTTTGTATTTTTCGATTTTAACTCAATTTGAACAGTCATTAACTTCGATTCGCTTGGTTGTCCCAATACAATTTTTTAGGAAAGTTATTCCAAACCATTTCTTCAACTCTTTAAAACAAGCCTTAACTATAAAACTAGGATTCTGAATCAATCCTGGTTTTAGAAAACCAGTAAAAACCAATATTCGTAATTGAAATCCTAATTTTGACTCATGTATAGAAAAACTGCATTCTTACTTTTTCATCCACGATTTCGTTTACTTGTAAAGGACTTTTAATTTTTTAAAGGATATAGAAGTTTGAACAATTTATTTCTGTATTTCTCCTAGTTGTACAATGGTGCTGTGGATATCACATAAAAGCAGACATGTACAGCAGATATGTACAAAAAATTTGTATCCTTGAATATCCTTGAAAATTTACATTAAAAAAAAAAAATTACAAAATACATGTTGGAGGCTATGGCATGCTTCTACGCATGCAAAAATTTCTTCCCTTTACCTATCAAACTAGGTTTCTTTGCCTTAAATGTGAATTTTTAAGACACTTTAAGCCTCCAGGTTGTAGCAATGTATAAATAATGATATACAATACATGAATTTTAATTAAATCCCTGTTTGTGTTCTTTAAATAAAGTGATTTTAAAAAGTAAAAAAAATTTTAGGTCCAGTCTGCAAAAATGAAAAATATAGATATTTAAAATATTTTTTTTTTGTATTATTGGAAACAAAATTGTGCACAGAACGTTTTATATTCCAAATTCCTTATCTTTACTTTTTTAAAAGCTGTCAAATTCGATGAAGAAATAAATTTTTGACTTTAATTACAGAAGAATCTTAAAACTTTTCCAGGATATATATTAAGATTTGTTCTAATCGGATAAGATTTGTGAGCAGGACAATATAGTTTTTGCTTGTATTTTCCCTTAGTTCAATTTGTAACATATGCTCACAATAATTGCGGAAGTTCAAAATTTTTGGACACATAATCCAAAAAATATTTAAAATTAAAGTCAAAAATTATTTTTTTATAGACTTGATACATTTAAAAAAAACATTACAAAAATTCGGAATAAAGAAAACGTCCATTCTGTGCACATTTTTGTTTCTAATAACACAAGAAAAATATTTTTAAAATCGCTCAACAATTGCGGTCTAAAATGTCATATGTCTTAAAAACACAAAGATCATCTATAATATAAAAATAAGTCGCTGAATGTGTTGCTAAGCGCAAAACTCGAGAACGGTTGGACCGATTTGGCTCAATTTTTTTTCAGTTATTCGTAATTGCCTGGAGTAGGTTTTTACGAAAGAAAATTTTGGAAAACCCTCCGGAAAGTCGGAAAATTGGAAAAATCGAAAATTGCCTTTTTGTATGGAATTTTGTCTGCTATTGTTACGGAATGGATTTTCGAATAGAAAAATAGAAAATTTTTGTTGAAAAATTCGGAAAATTCCGGAAAAATTAAAAAAAAAAACTCAAAAAAATTTCAATGAGATTTTGCCTTTTGTCGTATGATTTAATAAATTTGGACGATGTAACTGTGAAAAATTTCGGGAAATTATTCCGAAATTAATTTCGAATGGAAAAATAGAAAAATTCTTGGTGAAAGCTCGGAAAATTCCGGAACAACTTGGACAAAATTTGGATTGTATCGTTTGATTTGATGAAACGTTCATCGAATGAGCTGATTGAAAAAGTTCGTACAAATGTGCCGCTGTGGAATGCCGAGCAAACGAACGTTAATGATTCGCTGATGAAGGTTGTTAGCGATGGAACGGGAGGTATTTACTCCGTGCTCCCGGTGGAACAGGCAAGACATTCTACATTTCTTTGATACTGGCAACAATTCGGTCAAGATCGCAATTTGTTTTAGCTGTTGCATCCTCTGATGTTACTGCCACATTGTTGAAAGGCGGCCGAACTGCACATTCCGCTTTGAAGCTGCCGATGAATCTTCTCACAGATGACAAGCCAACGTGCACAATATCCAAGAATTCGGCGACAGCGAAATTGTTTCGAGAATGCAAAATCATCATTTGGGATGAATGCACGATGGCGCATAAACTACCTGTGGAATCAGTTGACCGAACGATGGAGGATTTAAAAGGAGATTCGATATTGCTGCCTGGAGATTTTCGTCAAACGATTCCCGCCATCCGAAAATCTACTGCTACTGATGAAATTAATGCATGCCTGAAATCGTCGTCTTTGTGGTGGCATATTAAGAAGTTGAAATTGACTACAACAATAGAAGTAACGTTGCAAACCTATACATCGGCTACTGAATTTTCAAGACAACTACTGGCGTTTGGTAATGGCCAATTTCCTGTTAATGTTTCAACTGGATTGATGACGATCCTGGAAAATCTTTGCGAGTTTCCATCGTCGAAGGAGGAACTCATCATTAAAGTTTTCCATTGCACAAAATTATAAAAATGTAGATTGGATTAATGAACGGGTCATACTAGCAGTGAAGAATAAGGACGTCGATGGCTTGAATGTTTTTATTCAAAGTCGAATCGATGGAGAACTGCATTCATACAAATCCGTTGACAGAGTGACCAACTATCCGACAGAATTTTTTAATTTTTTAAATGTGTAAGGCACTCCGCCACATAATTTACAGCTGAAGGTGTTGTAGCTGTAGACTGGTTGTCGGTCAAGAAACTGATGATCAATGTGATTAAAGAGACGTTTCTTATCCCACGAATTCCAATTATTCTAACCGATCTTATTTCCAAATTCAAGCGAGTTCAACTCCCCATTCGATTTTGCAATCACAATCATTAAATCGCAAGGCCAATCGTTGGAAGATTGTGGGATAAATCTCGAATTTCCCTGCTTTTCACAAGGTCAGCTGTACGTTGCCTGTTCGTCTGTTGGCAAACCGTCTTCATTGTTTATTTTTACGTCGGATAACCAATCGGAAAACATTGTTTATCAGATCGCTCTTCACTAATTCCGATTAAATTCAATTAATTCACATTAAAACTTGAACTAACTGAGTTTAACTATTACCCTGGAGCTTATATGAATTCGTTACCTTAGGAGCGAGTCGAAGTTGTATGGCAGAACAACGTTTGCCGGGTCAGCTAGTTTCATATAATTTTTTGGTACTACATAAATGCGATGACCTAAAATCTTTAAAAAAAAAATTGTAGTATACCGTTGTTTAAAAAAATATTGTCGAAACAATGAGTATTGATTTTTCGTTAGGTTCTTAGTATAATTTTTTTTGTAAACATAATATTAACATGAAATGAAAAACCGACTGCCCCCCCCCCCATACATTAGATCCGGGCTACGCCCTTGACAGCGGCCATCAATAAATACCAGACTGACATCAACGACATATATAGAAATCGATGGACGGGAAAGGGATGTACACAAAAGATAGTTGCGGTAATGTTGCGTGTGATGTACGGTGCAAATATAGACTCAGCTCACCACCCAGTCGCAGTCAAGGTACGCATGTGATTACTTACTTACTTAAGTGGACCATTACATCTTTCGAACGTGGTGCTTAAATTTAAGGCCTGAAGTGTTGAAGAATTCCACACGTTTCGGACATCTGCGTGCGTTTTCCAATTAGCCCTACTAGAAGGTGGCACGTCGCCAACCACTTGGTCCTTCCAACGAAGTTTGGGTCTCCCTGCTCAGCGCCGTCCTTCAGGTTCGCCATCCTGACAACATGTCCCGTGACGTGGTAAAGCTCATACAGCTCGTGGTTCATCCGATAAAGTATTTCGGAGTACTTTTCTCTCGAATTCTACCAGGTTTTGTACGTCCGTTGTCGTAAGCACGCACGATTCGGCAGCATACAACAGAACGGTAAAAATTAGCACTTGGTATAGCTTTTTCTTAGTATCTCGGGTAAAGTGGTGTTACGAAAGTGCTGCCGATGTCCGTAAAGACAAATACCTCCCATAATGTGTGAACACAACACATAAATACAAAACTGGTAATTAGATAGTTGAATGCAAGCAGCCTGAATAGCTGAGTTCGTTAAGGCGACGCCGCGGATGAGTCTCTAACCCAAAGATGAAACGCGTACGGATGGGTACCGGTTCGAATCATAGCTCCGGCCACTTGTTTTTCAATTTTTCTAATTACGAAAATAAACAGTTTGAGTTTTTTATTTTTGATTTGGTCAGCGCAAACAGAGAGAGGTTAACCAATAACACTATGTCGCAAAATTTTAAAAATGTCTGTATTCGGGACATTAAATAATTGATTTTAATGTAAAATTTCACGCTTGGATTTTTGTAAAAATTTTAATAATTTTTCAAGTTTTCGCTGCCTTTCATTAAGTTTTTTTCGGGGTTTCCGTAAAAATTACTCCGGTTTCAGACAATTACATGGTCATCAAAATCGTATGACAAATAAACGCTACATTCACAATTAAGTACACATATCTCTTCTTGAGAGTAGTAGTAATTGTTGTTTTGCTTGCTCTCGAAAAATAACTCTACGCTTTTTGTTAAACAAATCACATAGGAATATATAAACAAAAAAATTGGGTTATTTCACCAAATGCTGTAAATGCGGAAGTATTTTTTATCCGATTTTGATGACCAAGGATAAAAAATTTTTATAAGATATTATTCTATCATGTAATAATCTGAAACCGGAACAATTTTTACGGAAACACGGAAAAAAAACTTAATGAAAGGCACGGAAAACTTAAAAAAATCATTAAAATTTTTACAAAAATCCAACGTTGAAGTGCCGTAACTTCGTCATTTATGATTGAATTTTAAACAGCTATCGTTTTTTAAGAAATAATTTGATTATCTTTTATTTTCGCCACAGTTTGCAAATATCAGTGAACTAAAACCACAGAAAATAGCATTTTAGTAGACCTACCTTTTTTCAAAACACTAAAGATGAAAATTTGACGATATCTCAAAATTTCACATATCTGAAAGCGGATTTGAATTCAGCATGAAATTTTACATAAGGATCAACTATTTAGAAGCAGGGATCAAAAATTTGTTGCATTGTGTAATTAGAATTACTGTATCTTCTCTCCTTCAATAATTGTCAACGTTCACGGTGCGTCCCCATCGAGAGGAATCTTTGTTCGTCGAAATCATTATTTTTGTTTTGACCGCTAAACCCTTTTCTAGTGATGAGAAAACTGCAGTAACATCCAGCAGATTTCGGCCGATGATTACTATGTATATCATCGGTATAGGCTAGTGGCATGTGGCTCTTGTAGAATATCGTGCCAGACATGTTGACACCATCCTTTCTCATTACCAAGGACAAGCTATCACCCTGCCTGAGACGTCATTCCGTGTTGAATGGTTCATCGTGATCCATACCAATCTTAACCGAGGTGTTTTCCAAGGTACATCTGCAAAGTCAAATCAGCTTTGCAGGAATAAATCTTCGACAAATTCTGCAGAAGACCCAAGAAATGCAGATCGACACCTAACATGTGTTTATCGATTACAAAGCTCTATTCGTCAGTCTAATACGACAGAAATTATTAGATGCTATGGCTGCGATTGGTATCCCCGCGAAGTTGAAGTTGATTTTGCTGGATGACACTGATAGACACGAAGTCTTCGGTGAAAGCAGACAAAAATCTGATACAGTCATTCGATACCAAACGAGGCTTAAGACAAGGCGATCACTCTGTCATGCGATCTCTTTAACATCATAATTGACATGATCACGCGGAAGTCTGCAGGAAACACACATGCTGCTCTTGTATGCCGATAATATATATATCATTGGCCGAGAACTGCCAAATGTTACTACGGCCTTTTCAAGCGTTGAGAAGCAGTTGACAGAAGTAGGTCTGAGGTGATAAGAGTGAAACATTTGTTTCCAACGAACAAAAAGTCTATTCGTCTGGGACGCTGCGTGAACAATGACAACTATAACTTTAAAGTGGTAGATGATTTTGTCTATCTTGGCTCCGAAGTAAACAAAATAATAATGCCAGCATGGAAATCAAGATACGAGTATAGATCGCATACTATGCGCTTAGTATCGATTTAATGACAAATCTCTAGGCGAACAAAGATCCAACTGATACCAGACACTGAACCTACCTGCCTTGAATCCTGGGTAATGACACAGACGAATTTTTCTATTCTGGTAGTCTTCGAGAGAAAAATACTTCACAAAATATTTTTAGCCATACTCGTTAACGGCGAATACCATCGTCGTATCACCTGTGAGTTGTATATTGACATCGACGTAGTCATGCGCATTCAAATTGACCGAATGCTCTGACTTAGGCATGTTGCACGAATGAAAGAAGCCCTTGAAATATTTTTCTACGTCCGGCAACTGATGTATGACTTTATTGCTACTGCCAAATAAAACGAAGATTTTTGTGTAAGAGCCCCCCTTAGGTAGTCAAGATAAGGGGTAGATATGTTGGGGAAACATGTAAGAAGGGAAAAATTAGTGGGGATCGGTCATACATTTTAAAGCCCTCTATGAGGAGTAAAATCGTATTGTATGGTACCTACCCAACTTAAGGGTTGCAGATAGAGGGTAGATATGTTTTGAGAAACTGTTGAGGTTGAGAGCTGGATAGCTTTTAAACTACGTCTATAATTGGGGTACCAGACAGACGGACATCCCCACCAAGGTGGGTGGGAATAGTTTTTGTCCGATCTTGCTCGAGCTGACTCTTAAACTACGACGAATATCGCAGGGACAAAACCTAAAAAAGGGGCAATTTGTATGGGAGGTTTGAGTATGTATTACAGAGAGGGTCAAAGCGGGCTGTACCACGTCCCATTTAAAATAAACCATTATAACAGCCATAATAATAGTTTGATCGTCCTGAAAATTTCATAGTATAGTAAAGATATAACCAGACTATTTAGAACCAAGTTCCGAGGCGCCGCTCGCACATGTCAATATTTTACTATTACATATGTTATTTGCGATAAAACAATACATTTCCCTAATCTGTTCTGAGAAACTATTGGAGTTGCTAAAATATTGGGGGTCAGTCAAACTTTGAACTCCCCTACCGGCACCTTTGGGCAGTTAGAGTGGTGAGAGTAATTTATATAATTTGTATAGGAGCCCCCTTATGGGTTGAAGATAGGTGGTAGATATGTTTTGAAAACATGTCAAGAAGGAAAAGTTTGTCGGGGTCAGTCATGCTTCTTACCCCTCTAGGGGCAACTACGGGATAGTTGCGGCCATGTTGTGAACTCTTTCTCTTTCTTTCTTCACGATGCTCCCCCATTTGCCATTTCTATTTTATTCAGATCCTACCTAAAATACATGTTAAATGAATACTCTTCCTTAACCATCTTAAATATATATACTTAAATATTCCGCCACACCATGGCAATAGGCTGTGTACCAAGAGTTTAAGTTACAGCGTACAACAAATTGCCTTCATAAATATGTTAACAAATTCCCAAATTAAACCATTATTGTAACTAGTATATACTTCGCTTTATCTTATATATAAAATTCTCGTGTCACAATGTTAGTCTGCATACTCCTCCGAAACGGCTTGACCGATTCCTCTGAAATTTGGTAAGCATATTGGGTAGGTCTGAGAATCGGCTAACATCTATTTTTCATCACCCTAAATGTTAAGGGTGGTCCACCAGCGCCCGGTAGGTGGCGCTGGGGTGGGTTTATAATCAAAATTTGAACAAATGGACCAATTTAACTGAAATTCAGAATGTATGTTTGTTTGATCATCAGAAAAAATTGTATATACAAATGGAACCGGTAGGTGGCGTTTGGGTGTATTTTAATTCAAAATTTAAATGAATGGACCAATTTAACTGAAATTTAGTATGTATATTTGAGTGATCATGAGAACAAAGTTTCTGTATAACTGGACCCGGTAGGTGCCGCTAGGGTGGAATTATAATGAAAATTTTAACGAATTAAACAATTTGACTGAAATTTAGAATGTATATTTGTTATAATATGAGAAATTTTTTTCTGTATAAATGGACCCGCTGTTGAGTTGGCTGTAGTTGAATTATTTCGAAAATTTATATCGATTGTCCGACATTACTCAAACTTAACATGTATTTTTGGACATGAGAAAATGTTGGATGTATGTTTTTATTCAGTTGCCGGTGTTTAGATTATGATACACTTAATTTTTGCAATGTCATTTAGTCACCAGTGAGAACATTACATATATACATCTTTAAAACATCAATATTATTGAGAAGTCAATATATAAAAATGGATGTATATTTTAATGTCACCACTAATTGCGAGAACGGTTGAACCGATTTGTACCAAAATGTCAGTGAAAGTTGGTGATGGACTATAGATGGTCACCCAGACCACAAAACGGCTTAAGGTAGAATGGCGAACATTTGTATTGGCGCACTTCCTATAAAATTAAAGAGCTTCACAAAGTTGTTTTTCCCATATCAAACCTTAAGGCTACTAACCCGAAAATGAGAAAAACTGTTGCTATCACCCAGGCCAAACGTTTTATAGGGTTGTTGAGTCAAATGAAGGGATTTTTGAAAATTCGTACATGATAGCACTTTGCCCCTTTTTTTTACCCCAAAAAGGGGCAAAGTGCTATCTGCTTAAAAATGTGGTTTTAGAATATATGCCTATTAATAAGTAAGTTTTCATCATATCATGGACGACACTGCCGATCTTTTTTATCAATTCTTACAATAATATATACAGTAGACTACGGATAAGTGCATATCGGTTTTCGCGCGACTTTTTGTGCACTTATGCGGTTTTTGCATTTATACAACACTCGGATAAGTGCACAACTATTGCATATATACAAACATTGCATAAGTGCACGATTATTGCATTTATACAAACATTACATTAGTTTTATTAATCTGTAACACCAGTTCAGTTTGGACGAAACTTTAAGAAAGTAATTAAATATAAAGCTGTTTAATGTTTTTATTTATATTTGGTTCACATTACATAACAGGTTTTTAATAAAAACTTATAAAATCAGTTCAGTTTAAGGTAAAAAAAAAAACACAAATTTATATTTCATTGTTTTAGTGTTTATCATATTTTATACAAAAAAAATTAAAAATATTCAGTTCTGTGCCAAAATAAGAGCTGTTAATGAATCATTGCAATCATATTTTGCAACATTGTTTTTTGCAAAATACATATACGTGTGCTGAAAAAGTCTGAAATCTGTTTTTGAACCGTGTTTTCTGTTCCAACCTTACATATTTTTTTCCAGTTTCTCTAAATCATAATCTACATTTATGTAACATATTATGAGAGACTTGCATTTATGCATGCAAAGTTGTACTAAAAAAGTACTTTCAGGTTAGCAGAAGTTGTGCATTTATCCGATTTTTGCATTTATACGTGTTGCACTTATCCGTGTATTTTTGTATGTAAACGTATAAAAAAGGCTAATGGCTTCAAGTTCCAGTGCATTTATGCGGTTTTTGCATTTATGCGATGTGCACTTATCCGTAGTTTACTGAAATAATCTTTTTGGTATATAAAGAACAAATTTTGTCCGGAAAAATCTCGCTCTTTAAATTGAAATATATCTGAGGTCAAAGTAATTAACCAATCGTTATTAGATTTTAACTGTACTTAACATCTTTTACAATAACTTGGAGGCAGGACGAAGACTGCCGGGCCAGCTAGTATAACCATATTATTTTATTATAAAAATTGAGCTTGACAAATAGCTTAGATCTAAATGCACATTAAAAATGTTAAATACTACTGTAAATCAACATACAGCACTTCCATGTGGTCTTGGCAGTAAGGCTTTCATAGGGAAGTTGTGGAACTGAATACAACATGTGGAAAAGTTATTTTGAAAATTATGATTTCATAGAGATTATACGCACATTTTGTGGTGCCTTTGTGTTTGCACGAACCGAGAATACATTATTATGTTAATCTCATTAAATTTACAGCATTTGCGTGTGTCTTTTGAATTATATTATATACGAAAGTACAAAAATTATAAAGAAGTGAAAACAACTAATATGTTTTAAAATGTTAAAACTCAGATGGAAGCAACAAAAAGATAGTATTGATTTTTTGAAATATTAATTATATTTAAGATATTTAAAATTGACCCTTCCCTTCAACAAAAATGTTTAATATCAAATCGATATATCCTTTAAGCAATGCACCCTCCAACAATTTCATCATGTCATGGCCAAACATTATATGTACGTATGTGATAAGTGAAACTCCTTGTAAGAGTTGACAATTTTTGTGTACAAAAGCTTAATTTAATAAAATATCAAAAGAGGAAAAACGAAAAAAAAACATTTCAAAAAACTTTTACCTTAACATACAAATGTATTAACTATGGCACTACAGCCTACATAGGTATATGATAAATGCCTTTTCCATAGTCATGTTTGTATGAACAAATTCCTGGAAATCAAATTAAAAACTTCGGCTACATAGCTTATAGACAAGAATTTTCATCACGGCGCACAATGTCAGCACAATCAACTACTGAAAACTTTTTTCACTGTCCTTTGTTTAGTGTAACATAACATGACAACGTTGGTGTAAAGGTTGAACTAAGGGCGGTTCGTTGTCACTGTATGAACTTAGTACAGATGCAGTATTCTAAAGAAATTTGGAAATAATAGTACCCCTAAGAGTTTGTCAGAGAGTAACAAACCAAATTTGCACATTGGTCGATAATCCAAAAACTTCGGAAAATAAATATATACTAAACTAACATTGGGCGATTGAGTAAAAATTTTTTTAGCTAATTGATTTGAGACTCAATTCTGAGAATTTAACTTTAAAGTAGCCCCAAAATAAACAACTTCTGCATCATTCGATTTGTCATGTTAGCGCAGAGCAGGGATATCCAAACTTCGTTGGCAGAAGAAAGTGGTTGGCGACGTGCCGCCATTTGATAGGAGTAACTGGAGAACGCACGCAGAAGACCGAAGCGTGTGGAATTCTTTAATACTTCAGGCTTCTAATTTATGAACCTTGTTCGTAAGTTGTAATGGATCACTTAAGTAATAAATTAAGTAAGATCGTCACACTAAGCTAAGATAACAGCTTTACCTGGTCCAACAGCTGCAGCATATTCATCCATTCGTACAGAGTTTTCAAACCAGTACATTCGATTTATTTCCGATTAATTTATGCCGTTAACGATGATGGGTCCAAATATTTTGCCAAGTATTTTTCTCTCAAGGACTCCCAGAATAGAGTGATCCGCTTATGTCATCATTCAGGATTCGGCGCTGCAGAGCAAGACAGGTAGGATCAGTGTCTGGTAGAGTTGATATGGTTTTGTCATTAATCACCAGACCCACTTCTGTCGACCGTTTTCCAATATTTAAGAAGGCTGCAGTAACATCCTGCAGTCCTCGGTTACTGATATTTATATCATCGGCATTATGATGTTAAATAAATCACTTGACAGACTATCGCTTTGTCGAAAGCCTCCCTTCGTAGACAATGGCTTTTTGAGATTTGTGACTATTTTCACTGAAGACTTCGCATCGGTCGATGTAACCCCGCAAAGTCGTATATGCTTTGCAGGTATACCAAACTCAGCCATAGCACCTAATAATTTCTGTCGTATTACTAAAATCTATAGTCACACTGATAAAGGTTGAATCAGGTTCACTAAGATAGGATTTAATCTTTTCCATAACTTTATCGCTAGGACTTTCTCTGCGATGGGTAAAAGGCTAATCCTACGATAGTTTTTACACACACTTGGATCGTCTTTCTTAAGTACTGGACATGAAGCACACAGACTCTAGACATCAGGCATGCATTAGCCAAATCGTGTTTATGGTCTGGTGCATGCACTTTGCCAGCTCAGGAACGAGCAGAGTTCGTAAGTATTCCCTCTATACTTGCAGCACACTCTGGGTGTCCATAACCAGATTTCCGTCTCTCTTCTTACAGGTGGGGATCGCTGGTTCGAAACCTTTGTTTTTTACCTTTTGGTAGAACTTTCGGTCTTCATCTCTATCGCTGTGACTTTCGATATGCTGACTCTATCTTTTCCTTCATAGACGCTTTTTCTGCCTGAAAAGGCGTGTCATCTCACTCCTCTTCTCATTATAACGCACCGTCACAGCACGCGTTGACATTGGCCGCAGTTTTGCCCTGTCACCATCCTTTTCCTCAGACATTTCGCGACATTCATCATCGTACCAGGCCTTGTCAGAGCGTGGTTTTTCATAACCCAGTACGATCGTTGCGGCAGTGGTCATAGAATTTGCGATATGCTGCCACTGGGTGTCGGGAACATCAACATTAGGGGGGTTGGTTTGAAGTATTTAAGAGAGTTGGTGGGAGTAGGCATTGGCTCTCTCGGTGGTATGCAGCTTTGCAATGTCCATCTTCTTTTGTGTTTTGTTTCAATCGTTTCTATCACTGCTTAATCTCGGTCGTACCTTGACTGCAACTAGTTGGTGATCCGAGTCAGTATTTACACCGCGCATCGCACGCCCGCCCATAACGCTTGGGACATGTCTTCCATCAATTACCACGTGATCAATCTGGTTACTTGTATTTTGATCAGGGGATATGCAGGTTGTCTTGTGGGTATGCGGGAATCTGGTTCCATTCACTACCATATTTCTTGCCTATGCGTAGCTAACCAGTCTGAATCCGTTATCGGAGGTGTTGTTGCGTAGACTGAATTTTCCGATTGGTGAGTTAAGAGCTTCTTCCCTTCCTCTCTTAGCATCAAAATCTCCCAGAACAATGTTAATGTCATGTGCAGGGCAGCGGTCATACATTTCCTCCAGGCTCTCATAGAATGCATCTTTAAAGTCCTTGTCTTTGTCTTCTGCCAAGGCGTGTACACAAATCAGCGGATGCGAATAGTGGCTATTCGGTCACTTACAGGGTTAAACCGCGAGACCAAATGTCGAAGTCTGTTGACGACTATGAATCCACATCCAAATTCGCTACTTTCTGTATGGCAGCTGTAAAAGATGTCACATTTTTTTCTTTGTATGCATCCATGCCCCATCCATCGCATTTCCTGCATGGCGGTTATGTCAGCCTTGTATTTGTTGAGGACGTCCCACATTTAGTTAGAAGCACCATTTCATGTAGAGAGTTCGGCCATATCAGGTGCATATCCTTAAACCATTATCCTTGCGAGGGTCGTCAACATTTGGAGGGTTCTTGTTTATTCTTTTCTTCGTGTTTTTATAATAATTGTTTGTTTTTTAAGAGAGTGGCTTATTAGGCCCCCACGCCCGACCCTAGTTTTTTGGGGCTGCCAAAGCCACTAAGAGAGCCTTAGTGTTAAGCTTCAGTAACTCCTTTTAGGTACTTCTTAACACGCATCGGTGGTAGCATGCCACTTAGGTTACTCAACATTGCGCCTTCTCATATTTGCTACCACGGAACGGATGTTCAAGGTCATTGCTCGGGGAATACGTGATCTCTCGGACGTTGTGAGCTGCTTGGGGACCTCCAAAGAGAGCATCTGGTTATTCCCAAGTAAATAACGATCAAAATATTCAAATTAGCATCATATGTAGTTATTAGCATTATATGTGGTTATTATTTACTCCAGCAAAAAAACGCTATTAATTATCATTGTTTAGAAGCTAATTTTTGCTAGCACTGCAATATGCATATCGCTGAGTACCAATTTTTGCAGCTATTGACCACTGTATAATCACCAAAAAGAGTAATTTACTCTATAACATTAATTGCCTTTAAACAGTTTTATGGTCATAAAGTTGCTGCAAAGTTTAAACTCATATTAAGGGTAAATTGGACAGATACAGCAACATAGCAGCTAGTTGCCAGTGCATAGAGCATATAAGATTTTGCAATAAAAGCATTAAAACTAAGAATTCAAGGGACATTTAATGGCCAGTAAAAAATGTCGTATAAAAATTCGTTGGTCAATTTCTCCCAGCATAGATGTCAAGTTGTGTCTTGGAACACCATTTAGGAATTTTAATTTGTTGTTTATAGTTTCAGTAATTGCAGACATTAATTGGAGAAAATTAATTTAATTAAATTAGTCTTCAAAATATTAAGATACAATATTTCATTTCTTGACCCTTTAATGGCAAGGTGAAACATATATAGTTCCAAATACAAAGAGTTTGGTCAGATATATCGGCTACCACATACCCTTACGATAAGTGAAGGCGTCGTCAGTTAAACGTAAATAGTATAAGGTGAAAAATACAATTAATCTAAATCAACTCAAACATATATTCGATCTTTATAAAATAGAGGCTAAAAACTTCTTCAAACTTAGCAAATAAGTGAGAGCAAATCCAAAAATTTTGATTTCTCTAGGCAAAAACAGACAAAAATGGCAAGTTACCTATATGACTATATATAGAAGATATAGAAAATCGGTCTATATATAGAAGATATAGAAAATCAGAGATTCCTCTTTCCACATCCTTTAAGACATTAAAGATCGGTTAAGAACTGACTGAGTTTTAAGCCTACCAAAATCAGGGTTTTTAACTGTAAGTCAAGATTTTGAGGTTTTTAGGGAACTTAAATAAATAGATTCATGTCGTTCTCAACCAGATCTATAACCTGCACTATGTCACTTCCCAAGTTCCTCTTTTTTATTCTGTAGCGAAGTGAATTTTGTTTTGCCGCACCACCAAGCATGTGCCATCGGATAAAGCTGTTGATAGACAACTGTCAACAGTTATTTACAAATTTGCATGTATCACTTGCATTATAGTCCTACAATCTCTGTTCCCGGTTATGTAGTTGGCGACACCTACACTCCACAATTAAACTCTCAGTGACGAGAGAGAAATCTTATGTTATTTTACATAAAGGCAATAGTATTGTCAGCATGCAAATGGTAACACATTTTAAGTTTTATGCATTAATTCTCTATCTCTTACTTTGATGTTCTCTTGCTCTTTGTTACAGCATACCTATGTACGTAGGCGAATATATTTGAATATTGCTGTCAAGGTTGTTTGGAGTGCAATTCCTCATTTGTATGCATATCCCCTCATAGCGTCTGACTTTATTTGCTTCTAACAATGTTAGTTAGGAAGTCGTAGCAAAAGCTGCAATTCTAGAGTACACAGTGGTCCAAATTATTCGCAGTGAAAATAAGATATTCAGCCAGAGCAATGGTTTAATTCGGATGCGCTTGATTGCAGCGATGTCGTTATACACGTTCAAACGAGTATACTCTTTGCCATTAAAATAATTAACTTGGTCTTGTCATCGTTTATTACCAGACCCACTTCTGCCGACTACTACTTAAAGCTTAAAAAAGTTGCAGTAACATTTCGCAGTCGCCGGTCAATAATATATATATCATTATTTAGTACAGATGATAACATTTGTGTTTACTGGAGTTTTGCGCATGATCGTCTCCATTAAGATGGTAAAGGGATCGTAGGACCAACTAGCGCCGTATATGAAACATCGCTTGTTTGTAAAAGGCTTGTTAAATGTTTGCATATAATCACTGAGTACTAGGTGTAGCAATGTCGTATCAGCTTTGCAGGAATAAGAAACTCATCCATGGCATATAATAGTTTATATCGTATCGGACTGTCAAATGCAGCATTATAGTCGATAATTGTTGCCATAGTGTGAAGTTAAGTCGCCTCACGGCTCTGCGATTAGCAGTCAGCTCCGCAGTCCACCACTTAACCCTACCTGGGTTAAGCCTGCGGACCCTGCCAAAAAGAGAGTCATTCACACTACACACCCATTCATCTATGCACATGATCTGCTGATCGACACTCACCGCACAAAAACTAAGTGCCCTATCCCTCACTAGCACACAAAACGCATCCCAATTCGCTCCTTGAGTACGCCATCTCCTCACACTCACATCATTCCTCACCACACCGGCATAAGTGAACTCAACTTGGATCAAGAGTCTGGTAGAGTTGGATCGTCTTTTGATTTCCAGGCTGACTACCACTTCAAAGTTATAGTTGTCAACGTTCACGCAGCGTCCCAGACGAGTGGACTCTTTGTTCGTTGAAACAAATAACTTAGTTTTTTCCTCATTTATCACCAGACCTACTTCCGCTGACTGTTTTTCAATGTTCGAGAAAGCCGCAGTAACATGACGCATTCCACTGCCAATGATATATATATCATCGACATACGCGAGCAGCATGTGACTTTTGTTAAAGATGGTACCATTCCTGTTTAATGCAGCCTTCCGCATGATCATCTCCATTAGTATTAGTTTCGCGGGGATACCAAACTCAGCCATAGCAATAGCAATTCTATCGTATCGGAATGTCAAATGCAGCTTTGTAGTCCATGAACAGATCGTAGGTGTCGATCTGCATTTCTTGGGTCTTCTTCAGGATTTATCGTACTGTTAACATCTGGTCGGTCGTGGACTTACCAGGTCTAAACACACACTGATAAGGTAAAATCAGGTTCGCCAGAATGGGCTTTAGTTTTTCACATAACACACTAGACAGGACCTTGTATGCGATAGGTAAAAGGCTAATCCCGCGATAGTTAGTTCACACACTTGGATCGCCTTTCTTAACCACGGGACATAGTATACTCAGATTCCAATCATCGGGCATGCAGTCCCTGATCCAAATCGTGTTATGCTGCCACTATTTGCAGTAATTAAAAGGGAGTTGGTTTAAATAGGCATTGGCTGTATCGGTGGTATGCAGTCTTGCAATTAATAGCTTTTTTGCGTTTTGTTACCGTTTTTTACCGTTTTTTACACTGAGAATTTACTACAACTAAGTGGTGAACAGATATCTTTTTGGTTTCGTATCACAGTGCACTAGTGTTTGTTAATCCTGCATGGTTTGAAAGACACCTATGGATATACAAACGGTATGCAAATCTTTAGATGTACGACTATGATACATACACTTTTAATATTGTCAAAAAAAAATAGCAATGTATTCATTATCAAAAGAATGCTAACATAAAAACATGCAAAGGAGTACATGTGAATACTACCAACAGTAGCTCTTAGGAATGAATCCCACAAAAATATGTTATATGCCAATACGCGCTCTCACAAGGAACATAATTCATTAATGAACATTTCAATGTAATATATCTTATGTTATTTTGCAACTGCTATAAGTGCTAGCAGAAATGTTGTGCATATTGCCGTATTCGGCGAAATTCATGGTCCCTACACTAGGTCCCGTTGTAACCTAACATCTGTGTACCTTTAATGTATCCACTTCATCAGAGCAACGAAATGTCTTGAGAGCGACGTTGACCGAAAAGATTAAGAATAATTAGTGTGAGAATATAAAATGGCATCACAAGGGGACCTACACTAGGACCCAAGTGACCTAATATGGGTGTACCTTTAATGTACACACTTGCTTGCCTTTACCTAAAGTTAAAAATTTTATAAACGTAATGTGTTAACCCTTGTGTGAATACTCTATCGGGGTAAGTTTTCCACTTAAATTAAGAAGCCAGACAAATTGTCCTGTTACCAACATTAATTTCACTATAATTCGCCAATTCAGCAAACGACTTCATCAGCATTGTACGATGCTACATGCCAACGCCTTTTGGTTGTATAATTAAGACGACTCATTAAGTCGATAAAAATGCTAAGACATTTCAGCACAACACAACATTAATACTAATATGTAACTAGTTGTAAATTAAGTACTTTAGTATATATTGTATTGGTTTTACATTTAATAATATATGTTGTGTAGGTATATGATTTTGGTACATCAAGACCTTATATGTAGTGTAGACATATCAGGTCAATTTAACAACTTCGCGACTTTTTCAACTTTCCTTAGAGTACATTAAAAATCAACACGAGCACTTCTGTTAACTAATATCTGTGAGATGGCGGGTAACTGTAAAGTAGTAGTTATCTATCAGCACTACAACATATTTGGAAAGTTGGTTACACAAAAAAGCTAAGAACTTGAAACATTTGTCCTATGATTTTGTCTCTTCTCTCTGATAATACGAAAACACACCAGCCACATCATCACCTTGTATGCGATAGGTAAAAGGCTAATCCCGCGATAGTTAGTTCACACACTTGGATCGCCTTTCTTAACCACGGGACATAGTATACTCAGATTCCAATCATCGGGCATGCAGTCCCTGATCCAAATCGTGTTATGCTGCCACTATTTGCAGTAATTAAAAGGGAGTTGGTTTAAATAGGCATTGGCTGTATCGGTGGTATGCAGTCTTGCAATTAATAGCTTTTTTGCGTTTTGTTACCGTTTTTTACCGTTTTTTACACTGAGAATTTACTACAACTAAGTGGTGAACAGATATCTTTTTGGTTTCGTATCACAGTGCACTAGTGTTTGTTAATCCTGCATGGTTTGAAAGACACCTATGGATATACAAACGGTATGCAAATCTTTAGATGTACGACTATGATACATACACTTTTAATATTGTCAAAAAAAAATAGCAATGTATTCATTATCAAAAGAATGCTAACATAAAAACATGCAAAGGAGTACATGTGAATACTACCAACAGTAGCTCTTAGGAATGAATCCCACAAAAATATGTTATATGCCAATACGCGCTCTCACAAGGAACATAATTCATTAATGAACATTTCAATGTAATATATCTTATGTTATTTTGCAACTGCTATAAGTGCTAGCAGAAATGTTGTGCATATTGCCGTATTCGGCGAAATTCATGGTCCCTACACTAGGTCCCGTTGTAACCTAACATCTGTGTACCTTTAATGTATCCACTTCATCAGAGCAACGAAATGTCTTGAGAGCGACGTTGACCGAAAAGATTAAGAATAATTAGTGTGAGAATATAAAATGGCATCACAAGGGGACCTACACTAGGACCCAAGTGACCTAATATGGGTGTACCTTTAATGTACACACTTGCTTGCCTTTACCTAAAGTTAAAAATTTTATAAACGTAATGTGTTAACCCTTGTGTGAATACTCTATCGGGGTAAGTTTTCCACTTAAATTAAGAAGCCAGACAAATTGTCCTGTTACCAACATTAATTTCACTATAATTCGCCAATTCAGCAAACGACTTCATCAGCATTGTACGATGCTACATGCCAACGCCTTTTGGTTGTATAATTAAGACGACTCATTAAGTCGATAAAAATGCTAAGACATTTCAGCACAACACAACATTAATACTAATATGTAACTAGTTGTAAATTAAGTACTTTAGTATATATTGTATTGGTTTTACATTTAATAATATATGTTGTGTAGGTATATGATTTTGGTACATCAAGACCTTATATGTAGTGTAGACATATCAGGTCAATTTAACAACTTCGCGACTTTTTCAACTTTCCTTAGAGTACATTAAAAATCAACACGAGCACTTCTGTTAACTAATATCTGTGAGATGGCGGGTAACTGTAAAGTAGTAGTTATCTATCAGCACTACAACATATTTGGAAAGTTGGTTACACAAAAAAGCTAAGAACTTGAAACATTTGTCCTATGATTTTGTCTCTTCTCTCTGATAATACGAAAACACACCAGCCACATCATCACGTTTATGCCATTAACTATTTGGACAGCTACTGCCTCTGCCACTGCTACACGTCGTCCGTCTGCATTAACCATCTCCTCTTCAATGTTTATTATTGTTCTCGGTTGCTCAACACATAATTTATACTCAACTCGTGGCACCGCCAAGAGCCACTGGGTGGTGTTGCTGGCCCCTGACAGAGCGTAGCTAAGGACATTAGGTGAAAAATGTCACGACAAAGAAGGATGGCATGCTGTCATTAACTATTTTGCGAAAATTAGAAATTAACTTTTAATGAAAACTTTAATTAGTTTTGGTTATGGAAATTGGGTAGTTTCATGGAAACCTTTTGGTTATTCATAAACTTAAAATATGGGCAAACAAATATAAAAGATTGGCGGTTTTAATTGAGTTTCATCTTCAGTACACTTCTGGTGAAAAAAATTAAATCAAATATTTAGAACCAAAAAATATACGAATTTTCTAAAAGTGTATGCGCTAAGTTTATAACATTACATATTCCATACGGGTAAACTCAACTGTTGATCAAATATGATATCCCTATTGTTCAACACGACATAATTGTTGTGAATTTTGTATACCTATTACAGGAATACCAGCATTAGCACAATTAATTTGTGATACATACGTTCAAACACACACGCATAAAAAAACACGTTGACTTTTACTTTTGCAGCCTGACATGGTCATTGCTAACAAAGTGGTAACCTGCTTAAAGCTCGTAGGCAACAACAGTAGCGAAATTCTTGGTGAGAAAGGCCTGCTAACAAACATAGTTTAGCACCCAAATTACAAAATTTGTATAGCTTTTAGGGGTTATAGAAGTTTATATAGAAATTATCATAAGGGTAAGGACAATTTGACCGATCCTTACAGGTTATTTTATACGCAACAATTAATAACATCCCCGCCTCGGGAGTGGAATGAATAAGTCTCGTATCTGTACTGTTTTTCGCAGTACTGTACTGTTTTTCGACATCAAAAACTGCGTACTGTTTTTTCCCCTCAAAGTACTGTTTTTTCGATACATAAGAGGAATATAAACGGCGAACAGCGAATTCATGCAAAAACATTGTTTACTTCAAAAAAAAGCTCAAAGAAACACTAAAAATGCGTCAAGAGGATGATTTTATATCCCCAGCTGCAGTAGCAGAAAAGCAAAAACTTATTGACAATGGATACAATTCGATTGAGATGGCTGCTTTACGCGCTGATTTTTTTCCGTAATTTTGCCTGCTTTGATTTGAATGCTTTTATACTAATGGAATGAAGTCGAAGCCGTTATAAACATGTTGAGCGAATACAATTTGTACAATGCCAATGAAAATGCGGTATATTTGCACACCCAATTTAGATATATCAAATGTGAATCGGTGGGTGGAGATATTTATTCATCTCAATAACGCTGAATGCGAATTCAGAGAAATGGCTGAGATCGTTCAACATATTTTATGTTTGCCAGGAACTTCAACATCAGTGGGGCGAATCTTCTCTGCAGTGAACAATACTTGGACGTCAGACAAAACCCGATTAGATGTGCAAACATTGAAGGCGATTCTGGTCGTCAAATTTAATATGAGGTACAAATGCGTTGATTTCTACAATTACCTCAAAACGAACCCAGTATTGCTCATTCAAATTGCTTCAAACGACAAATACAAAACAACCACAAAAGTTGATTCTGGAAATGATTGTTAATTTTTTTACATATTGAATAAAATATAGGTATGCTATGTAAATATGTACTGCGAAAAGTACTGTTCTTCCAAATCGATGTACTGCTTTTTTAAAAAATTTCAGTGAAATGTACTGTTTTTGACCAAAAAAAATATACGAGCGTTAGGAATGAACGATGCACCTAAATAAGATTTATGGTCTTGGTAAAGTGGGTAACTCATTCCACGACTTTAGGAAGCACAGCTAAATGCTATCGGGCTCGTCCACAGGTTCCGGATAGTGAAAAGTTCTGTAGACATACGGAGCAGCTGCTAAAGCAGTCGCAGGCAATCAGCGTTTCCGAAAGGAGAGTGTCAGAGGGTTTCCGGGTGGCTCTTAACAATTTCTGGTTGCCAATGATACTCGAAACGACGAGATGGGTAATTGGCGCCTTCAAATAACCAATAGTCATTTACAACTAGCGTCTGCTCCTCACGTTAGAGGCTGCTGGAAGCGGGTGTCGCATCTGGAAGCAAGCGGCTCGCTATATAAACGTGATATAAGGCGACCAAAACTCCGTTGGAAAGACCAGGTTACTGAGAACCTTACAGAACTCGGTGTGACTAACTGGAGAAGAAGCGCAGAAGATCGAGGCGCTTACAACATTTTTCTACGTGCCGTATATAATCCACTGGGATTGCATAAAAGTACCAGCTAAGTAAGTAAGTAAGGCTCCAAAGCCAGGATCGGATGCGGAAGCCCAATCAGCTACTGATTTTAAACCAACTGATTATCGAAACCTCAAATGAAAATAATATGGAATCAACCCCTTTGATGACGACCTTCAGCTTTAAACATCGAACACGATTTGGATCTTGGAACATCAGAACGCTTTTATAATCTTCAAAACTTGCGCAGGTCTGCCGGGAAGCAACTAACTACAACCTCGCCTTCCTAGGTCTTTGTGATGACCGGATTCAGGGGAGATCCCAACATCTAATGGATTTACGATGATATACTCTGGCAAGCCCTCTGATCACCCGCTCTCTAGTGGTGTAGGGATACTACTGAACAGTGAAACGCGAAATGCGCTGATAGACTGGCATTCATACTCTGACAGAATCTTTGTGGCTATGCTATGCACTAACTAAAACTTCAGACATCAATATGCAGCGTAATATCAAAAATTAAGGGGGCGTATACTACTGGTGATGGGTGATTTCAACGAGCTATGGGAGAACATGGTGTAGGAAGAATGGCCGAAAATGGTGAGATGCTAACCGGGGAATTTTCTAATTTGAGTCTTTCTGATTTTAATCATTTGCGAATAACAGGAAGCTCTCTTTGGATGTTTCCCAGCAGCTCACAACGTCCGAGAGATCACGTTTTCCCCTTGCAATGCCATTGAACATCCGTTCATTGGTAACTAACACAGTACAACATTTTTCAGCCCATTGCGCCTTTTAACATTACACAGTACAACACATGATTTCGGGACTCAACTCTGAGAACTGCACGTGAAAGTAGCCCCAAAAAGATGAAGCTCTGCATCATTCGTTTTGTCAAGTTACATGCCATAATAATTTAATATCGATTTGAAGTTAGTATGTATCATATAGTGTAATGTTTAACGTTTAAGGCTCTTTTGTTTGACATAACTCGAGAACCACTAGTCCGATGTAGCTGAAGCAAATTTAAAAAAATTAAGATTTACAATTGCTTTATTCTGTTCATATGAAGTTTCCCTACATAAGCAACAGTTTCACTTTTCCATTCATCAAATGATTTTGAACTGGATTTATTTTGTAGCAGTTACACTTTACAGTTAAAACTTTTGCACTCCGTGGCGTATGATTTACGTGGAATATTACTTATGCTAATCATACGCTACCATATAGTATTTATGTTATGTGAAATAAAAGAGCCTAAAACGTGGCAAATTCCTTTATACGATACTTACTAACTTCAAATCTATATTAAATTATTATGGCATGCAACTTGACAAAACGAATGGTGCAGAACTTCTTCTTTTTGGGGCTACTTTCACGTGCAGTACTCAGAATTGAGTCCCGAAATCATGTGTTGTACTGTGTAATGTGAGAAGGCGCAATGATGAGTAACCTAAACGGAATGCTACCAACGTCTTAGGAAGTAGGTAACAGAAGTTACTGAAGCTCAACATAGAGGCTCTCGTAGAGGCTTTGGTAGCCCCAAGAAACTAGAATCAGGCGCGGTAGCTTAATAAGCCACTCTCCTTAAACAAAACAATTATTACGAAAACACGACGAAAAGAAAAAAAAAACCCTCCCAAATGATGACGACGCCCGCAAACCTCATAAGGACCATGATTTAAGGATATGCACCTAGAATGTCCGAACTGTATACAGAGATGGTGCCTCTATCCAACTGGAGGATGTCCTCGACAAAAAAAAGTCTGATATCACCGCCATGCAGGAAATGAGATGGATGGGACAGAGATGACCACGGCAAAAGAACTGTGACATCTTTTTTAGCTGCCATGAAGAAAGACACGAATTTGAAAGCGGTCTTGTAGTCGGCAAGAGACTTCGACACCTGGTCTCGCGGTTTTACACTATAAGCGACCGAACAGCCACTATTCGTATCCGGGCGAAATATTTTTACATTACGTTGATTTGTGTACACGACCCGACCGAAGACAAAGACCACGACATTAAAGATTCTATGAGCGCCTGGAGGAGATATATGACTGCTGCCCTGCACATAAATTGTTCTGGGAGATTTTAAGGCTAAAATAGGTAGGGAAGAGGCTCATAGTTTAGCAGTCGGAAAAATCAGACTGCACAACAACACTTCCGATAAAGGATTCAGACTGGTTAGCTTCGCTTAGGCAAGAAACATGGGAGTGAGTGGAACCGCATAAAGATATCCACAAGATAATCTAGATATCACCTGATGACAATACAAGAAACCTAATTGATCACTCGGTAATTGATGGATGGCATGTGTCAATCATTACGTGTGATGCGCGGGGCAAACATTGACTCGGATCAGTACCTAGTGCTAAAAACGCTCGTAACGAAACGCAAAGGAAACTGACATCAGAAAGCTGCATACCGACGAGATAGCCAATACCTACGCCAACCATCTCTTTCAGGCGGAAAAAGCGTCTATAGAAGAAAAGAGAGAGCCAGGATATCGAAAAGTACAGGGATAGAAGTGAAGCCCGAAAGTTCTACCAAAAGGTAAAAAGCAAAGGTTTTGAAACAAGGACACTTAAGGGAACACTTTCGACCTCTACTCGTTCTTGTAAGCAGCATAAGTGACGAAGTCTCACCAATCATAGACGACGGAGTAGATTGTGCAACAACGTGCCAAAACGAGATCAGCAAGGTGATCGCAAGGCTTCAAAATAAGCTGCGGGAGCCGATGGACTGCCGGCAGAGCTTTTTAAAGCCGGCGGCGATGAGCTGGCAATATGCATGCACCAACTCATAAACACTTTTTGGCTCAAGGAATACATGCCCGATCATTGGAATCTGAGTGTTTTATGTCTTGTGATTAAGAAAGGCGATCCAAGTGTATGTACCGACTACCGCGGCATCAGCCCTTTACCTATCGTATATAAGGTCCTGTCGAGTGTGTTATGTGAAATACTACAGCCTATTCTGGCGAACCTAATTGGACCTTATCAGTGTGGCTTTAGACCGGGTAAATCCACGATCGACCAGATATTCACGCTACGAAAAATCCTGGAGAAGACCCAAGAAATGCAGATCGACACCTACCATCTGTTTATCGATTACAAAGCTGCATTCGACAGTCCGATACGGCAAAAATTGTTGGATCCTATGGCTGAGTTTGGTATCCCCGCGAAACTAATTCGACTCTGCGGGTTGACACTGACTGACACGAAAATCTGTCAGAGCCATTTTCTACCAAGCGAAGGTTTAGACACGGCCATAGTCTGTCCTGCGATCTCTTTAACATCATAGTATTGATGATCATGCGGAAGGCTGCAGTACACTAAAATGGTAGTATCTTTAACAAAAGTCACATGCTGCTCGCGTATGCCGATGATATAGATATCATTGGCGCGTGGATTGCGGGATGTTACTGCGACCTTTTCGGGCATTGAAAAGCAGTCGGCGGAAGTCGGCCTGGTGATAAATGAGGACAAAACCAAATTATTTGTTTCAACGAACAAAGAGTCCACTAGATTGGGACGCTGCGTAAACGTTAACAACTATAACTTTAAAAGGTTAGATGATTTTGTCTACCTTGGCTCCGCAATAAACAAAAATAAGAATATCAGGACCGGCCGTGGCATAGTGGTTAGAACACGCGACTACCATGCGAGAGATCGCAGGTTCAAACCAGGCTCCAGTCATCTTAAAAAATTGTTCTTTCATTGTCGGCTCCCCTCGAATGTTGTTGACAGCAACTTCGCAGTATTAAGTGTCAAGTCAATCGGCGTGTCTAGTAAGAGCTTCTCAAACAGTGACGTTCGCATTCGTCGATAAACAAGTAGGTGCCGTTAGTTGTAAATCTAAAAAAATAGAAAGCGTGTTAATTCACAACAACGCGAGAAGCTATCCCATACCTCATTCATAGGGTGCAAAGGGAAAATAAGTTTATAATAATATCAGCCTGAAAATCAAAAGACGAGCATTGATCTCAAACCGCTGCTACTATCCGCTAAGCAAGAGATTTAACGACAAAGAGCACTCTCAAAAAACAAAGATCCAACTCTACCAGACTCTGATATTGCGTGTCTTGCTCTACAGCGCAGACTCTTGGGTAATGACACAAGCGGATCAATATATTCTGAGAGTCTTCGAGAGAAAAATACTTCACAAAATATTTAAGAGCCATCATCGTTAACGGCGACTATCGTCTTTGAATGAACCACGTGCTGAATGAGCTGTACAACGACAACGACGTAGTCAATCGCGTTAAAATAGACCGAATGCGCTGGCTTGGACACGATGTACGAATGGATGAAAATGTTCCAGCTCGAAAGGTCTACGTCAATAAACTCGATGGGCGGAGCAGGAGTTGGCGACCAAAACTTCGTTGAATGGACCAGGTGAAAGAGCTATTATCTACACTTGGTGTGACTACATATCTACGGAATGCTATAGCCCAAAGCTCTTGGTTTTCTCTTTTACGTCCGGCTACAGATAGATGAAATTTATTTTGCTGCTGTCAATTTAGAACAAGAAGAACCTGAAATGTTCAATTCACGAATGACCTCGACAAATAAAAAGCTGGAATACGACATAAGAACTGTGTCACATTTAACAGCTGACATGTAGAAACACACAACTTTTTATGTGGATCATACACATGAGTTTGGGACTCAATTCTGAGAAATTTACATGAAAATAGCCCCAAAAATAAGAACTTCTGCATCAATAGTATTGTCAAGTTAGCTGCCATAATACTTTAAGGGTCATACAAATTTCCTTGCTCAAGCTGGATTTTTAGCACTAACCGTGTTAAAAAATAGAATAAGTGATAAAAATCCACATTGAGCAAATAAAAATCGTAGGGCCATTAAATTATTTATGCAGCCAACTTGACAAAACGAATGATGCAGAAGTTCTTATTTTTGGGGCTACTTTCATGTGCATTTCTCAGAATTGAATCCCAAATCAATGAGCTGCAAACTGTTGTACTGTGTATTCAGCAAGAGACTGGTCTCGATGTTTATTCCTGTAAGTGATCGAATAGCCACTATCCGACTCATGATAACTCAAAAGACCAATGATGCACTTCGATTCCTCGTGTCCGAATAAGGGTCAAACCGTCGTATTTTTTTTTTCTTTAACATTCAGCAAAACAAATGACATATTCCCAGTGCCGCGTATGCTAGCTACATAATGACTTATAATACCAAGGCCTTGACAATTTCGTTGCCACAAATCATACTCCTATAGTAGTGGCTAACCCAAAATAATGTAATATATGGACCAAAAACCACTACTGCTGTCTGCAAAAATATACTAAGAGGTACATAACATATTACCTTATTTCCACACAAAATAAACAGTGAATGTATGTGTTGAGTTGTATTTCCTGCTCGATGTTATTTATTTCAAATGTTCCCAGTGTATCGTCACTAGGTAACAACGTCCATATTAGAGTAAATGTACTTTAGTGCCAATGCCTGTATGTTAGTTCAGACGTTTTTTTTTGTCTGCCATATTGTCATACAATTTGTGAACTTTTAATTAGTTTCATAAATATTTTAACACAAAATTCTGTCATTTTTACTTTTGCTTAGCAAAAGTAACTTAACTGATGTTCTTCAATGTGGATGGATGCGGGCGCATAGAGGGGATGTCAGAGAATACACGAATTTGCCTTTGATGCCGTCGATGACGGCTTCATTGGCCCATAATGACAGCCCTTCTAAATTATTTAGAAGTTAATTCTAATGTTTTTGGCTTGTCGTGGTGGTGGTAAAGTTGTAGAAGTGGTTATATTTGTCTGTGGGTTTTCTTGATGTTTCATAAATAAGTGATTAAATGTAATTGGCTCACGTTTGTTCTAAATTGGCCAAAGTGTATGCTGGTGGAGTGTGTTAGTAAATGTCTGCAACAGCAAAATTTTTGCCTCAAAACAATGTGAATTATGTCAGTGGCAAAATTGACGTGAAAAGATCTTCTTCTTTGTGTAAAACTAATTTAATGTTTTCATTATCTATATATATAAAACAGGATGTGTGTATATATGTAACGTATGGACTCGAAAACGGCTGGACCGATTTTGATGAAATTTTCAGGGAATCTTCCGAATAACCCTGCGAGTAATATAGGCTACACATTGTTTGGATTTTTCTACATTTAGGGGATGAAAATGGCAATATTCGATAACACAAGGTATTCCGCGCTTACAAGAAGTTAAAAATAATATATTACACAAGGGAACAAAATTGAACTTTTTGAGTGTTGTTTGGAATTCGATAGCTGTTTTTTACTAATTTGGGGTCGCTGATTTCAAATCTAATCTCCATTTTTCTCCATCAGCTCGAATTTTTAAGTTACAGGTACTAATCGTATTTTCGACTTTTTTCCAAAAAATTATAGTTCAAAAAATCATAATTTTTTTTTCATAAGCCGGATTTTAAAATTTTATTTTTTTATTAAAGATATCGTTGTTACCTTTGAAAAAATCAAATTTTTTAATATTAAAAAAAAAAAATGACTGAGTAACGGCTGTTTTATTCAAAAAAAAAAAAAAATTACTCAAAAAATTACACATTTTAATTTTCTTCACGCTGAAAGTTAATCGGTTGGGGGCAAATTGTTATTTTTATTAGCTTTATTGAATATCATATTAAGAATGCTTTCTAAAACATGTATGTACATAATAATCGATTGAAAATTGAATGAGTTATGCTAAATTCGGTGATAACAGATTTTTCGCAATTTTTTGTTTTTACTCAAAAAAAATTAAAATTTTGTATTTTTAAAAATCATGACAAATTTGCAAATTTATTTATAGTTTAATTTTTAGTTTTGCCTCCTATTACAATATTAATTAACAGACCAAATTTAATTAATCGGCAGGTTTCAATTTGGAAGTTAAGGAAGAAATATTAATTTTCCAAAAATAGGTAATTTTGTATGGGAGGTACCAGAAGGGGTGATCCGATATAGTGCAAATTCATTCCTGATTTATATTTTCATAACCGTAAAACTTCCGCATAGTTTGACTGAATTCAGTGTACTTACAAAAAAGATATGTTTGTAAGACAATTGGGGTGAGTTCGGTCATTTGTATGGGAGGTACCAGAAGGGGTATGGCAACGCTTTCGGTTTTTCTAGGGTTTGTCTACTTTTGCAAGATAAATAAACTGACCAAATTTCAATATCCTCCGGTAGTCTGTTTGGCAGCTATCGAAGATATATTAATTATCCAAAAATAGGTAATTTTGTATGGGAGGTACCAGAAGGGGTGTGGCTATTCCGCCCATTTACAATCCCATAAGTTCGTTTCAAAAAATATTAATACTGATAAATTTTCATAACGATCCGTTAAGGTTTGCTCGAGTTACACTTTCACAAACATATTAATAAATGTTATTTTTGTATGGAAATCGTGATTTTTGTAAATTTAGTTATCTCAGTAAATTGTTGACAAAATCAAAAGTTGTGCAGATATTTTAATGAAATAAAGCTCATTTGATTCACACTATATTAAACTAAATGTTTTAAGACAAACACTGTGATTTTTGTTGCAATAATTTTTTTTATGAATTTTTAAAAAACAAAAATTTTTTTTTTTTGTAAATTTTTTGTTTTATTTTTTAAAACTACAACGATATCTCTGAAACTACTAAGACAAATTAAAAACAATGTAGGCACGGATTAAAGATAATTTTGTTGACGAGTTTAAGTTTTTTTTTTAATTGAATATAATGAACCGTTTTCAAGTTATTTAAATATTTGTAGTGGAAGTGCCTTAGTTATGGACATAACGGTATATCGCGAAAAGTCGAGCTGATACAAAAAAACCAAGTGCAGATTTGGATTCAGCGTCCCAAATTACCTTTAAAACAATATTCAGTTCTTAAACAACAAATACCTTGTTCCCTTGTGTTATCAATCGATGATAAACAACTTTGTGTACTCTTTTAAGATACCTGCGTACGTCCATGGGAAAACCTTTAAAAAAATTCTTTAAATAACTCTCTGCATTCCAATATAACGGGATATGCAATAGCGAAGCATTGCCGGGCCCACTAGTAATGTATAAAGATTAATAGGGAGTAACTAATGCCGGTAACTCAGAGAGGAGGTTATGAATACTTTGTACTGGTAGCTAGGTATTTTTTCCAAAGAGGAATTTCTTCTTCTTAATTGGCAGCAGGAACATAAATTCATCTTTCAGTAACCGCACGTAAAAAAGAATTCCAAGTGCTTCGGTCTTTTGCGCTCCGTATAAAGCTCTTGCACATGATCCATCCAACGAAGTTTGAATCGACCCCTCCTATGCCGCCCATCGATTTTATTGATGAAGGCCTGTCGAGCTGGAATATTTTCATCCATTCGTACAACGTGTCCAAGCCAGCGCATTCGGTCTATTTCAACGCTCTTGACTACGTCGATGTCGTTGTACAGCTCCTACAGCCCGTGGTTCAGTAGACGACGATACTCTCCGGTGGGTCTAAATATTTTTTTCGAAGTATGTTTCTCTCGAAGATTATATACTGATCCGCTTGTATCACTAACCTGGATTCTGCGCTGCGCTTTCTCGTTACATCGCTTGCTTAGCGCATAATAGCAGCGGTTTACGATCAATACTCTTTTCTTCTTGTCCAGACCGACATTATTATTTTTGTTTATGGCGGAGCCAAGGTAGACAAAGTCATATACAACTTCAGAGTTATAGTTGTCAACGTTCACTTAGCGTTCCAGACTACTGGACTCTTTGTTCGTTGAAAGAAATAACTTGGTTTTGTCCTCATTTATCACCAGGCCCACTTCCGCTGACTGCTTTTCAATGCTCTAAAATGCTGCAGTAACATTCCGCAATCCACGGCCAATGATATCTATATAATCGGCATACGCGAGCAGCATTTGACTTTTGTTGAAGATGGTACCATTCCTGTTTAATGCTGCCTTCCGCATGATCATCCCCATTAGAAGATCGCAAGACGGACTATCGCCATGTCATATTTTTGCTAATTTTTACTGAAAACTTCGTGTCAATCAGTGTCATCCCGCAAAGTCTTATTTGCTTCGAGGGGATACCAAACTCAGCCATAGCATCTAACAATTTCTGTCGTATCGGACTGTCGAATGCAGCTTTGTTTGGACAGAAGGTAGGTTTCGATCTGCATTTCTTGTGTCTTCTCCCGGATTTGTCTTAGTGTGAATATCTGGTCGATCGTGGATTTACCAGGTCTAAAGCCACACTGATAAGGTCCATTTAGGTTCGCCAGTATGGTCTTTAGTCGTTTACATTACACACTAAACAGGACCTTGTATGCGAAATGCATGTTTGTGAGAACAGTTCGTGAGACTTATATGCTAAAGGACAAAACTCATAGCCCCCGTCGGCATATGGTGCGGTACGCACAGACGTAAATGTAGCTGGTGTAGCTGGAAGTGTTAGACCTCATCCACGAACATAAACTCTCCGCGATCTAAACAGCTCAACATTTCACGCACTAGTGACTAGTCTCATGAGAATTACAAGGGCAACTTGATTCAGCAATATAAGGCTCACGACCATCTGCTTCGTGGTCACTCTACAGTTTAGGTACATTTTCATCTCGGCGACTACGTTAAAAAAATAACAAAATTGTCGCATCTTCGGATCGGAAAACCCACACGTTATTGTCGACATGCCATTGCATCCCTAAAGAGAAACAGTTTGACAGCAACTGCTTGGTCTCAACAAATTCACCACACATAATAGCAAAGGTTTTAAAGTTTACTATGCTCAGCATGGACAAAAACCGGTTGAACACAGATGGGTAAAATCTCTATATCTCACCATAGAGGTGTCTATAGAAAATTATGGACAAGTCAACATAATTCCGTTAAGCTTTGTTCAAACCAACCGAAGACTTTTCGAGCTAGAGCATTTCCATCCATTCGTACAACGTGTCCAAGCCAACACATACGGTATATTTGAACGCGTAACTACTTCGCAATGTGTCGTGAGGACGGCCATAAATGAAAAATATCACCATACTTATTATACCATCACCCTTAGGGATGAGGCTATAGATCATTTGATACGACCCAAAAGTGTACCACATAGAAGGAGTCACTTTAGACCCTAAGTTTCTTTGAACCAAATTCGATTGATGACTTTTTAAGTCGTTTGAGCCATGTGCGTCTGTCTGTCTGGCTGTCCGGCTGGTGCGCACGATTACTTTCGAATAACGCAACCAAATGTTTTGAAATTTTGCACGAGTTAATATTTCCCCAAAACTTCTTACGGTATTGCAAATGTGCTACATGGCCCCGCCCCTTCTGGTACCTCCCATACAAATGTACCTTCCCGCCCATTTAGAGATGAAGTAATAATATCATAAATCCAACGGGATCGTACCCAAATTCTTTAATTAGTAAAGCTATAGCAAAATACAGTTTTTGAGAAATAAATTGGAAGCCTAGCCACACCCCATCTGGTACCTCCCATACACATCTGGCACCGCCCACTTTAGAAACCGATTAACATTATTAATAGGCCTTACGCGATCGTGCCTAAATTATGTATTCAGTAAAGCTCAAACAGGATAAAGTTTTGGAAAAAAAATCTGGAAATCTAGACACGCCCCTTCTGGTACCTCCCATACAAATGTACCACTCCGCCCACTTTAGAGATGGAGTAATACTATCAATACACCCAACGCGATTGTGCTCAAATTCTGTATTTAGTAAAGTTATAACAAGATATAGTTTTGGAAAAAGTCTTGAAGTCTAGACACGCCTCTTCTGGTACCTCTCATACAAATGTACCACTCCGCCCACTTTAGAAATCGAGTAATAATATCAATACACCCAACGGGATCGTACCCAAATTCTGTACTTAGTAAAGCTATAACAGGATAAAGTTTCGGAAAAAAAATGTAAAGTCTAGCCACGCCCCTTCTGTTACCTCTCATACAAATGTACCTTTCCGCCCACATTAGATATGGAGTAACAATATCAATAAATCCAACGCGATCGAACCCAAATTCATTATTTAGTAAAGCTATAGCAGGATACAGTTAAAAAAAAAACTGGAAGTCTAGCCACGCCCCATCTGGTACCCCCCATACATACCTGGTACCGCCCACCTTAGAAATCGATAATTATTATTAACAGACCTAACCCGATCGTGCGCAAATTCTGTATTTAGTAAAGCTCAAGCTGGATAAAGTTTTTGCGAAAAAATTTTGGAAGTGTGGACACGCCCCATCTGGTACCTCCCATACACATCTGGTACCGACAACTTTAGAAATAGATTAATATTATTAACAGTCCTAACGCGATCGTGCCCAAATTCTGTATTTAGTAAATGTATAACAAGATAAAGTTTTGGAGAAAAAAATGTGGAAGTCTAGATACGCCCCTTCTGGTACCTCCCATACAAATGTACCTCTCCGCCCACTTTCGAAATCGAGTAATATTTTCAATATAGTAGAACATTTTTTGTTTTACTGAGGGTGAAACTTTCTTACTGGTTTTTAAAAAGTGTTGACATCGTTTTATAAACAACACTTTATGTATGTCAAAACAAAAAGAATTTTAAAAATGATTTATTTTCAGCCATAGCATGCAATAATTTTTGTCATGTCGGACTGTCGAGTGCCGTTTTAAAATCGATGAATTGATGGTAATTGTCGATCTGCATTTCTTGGGTTTTCTCCAGAGATTGTCGTAATGTGAGTATCTGGTGGGTTGGGGATTTACCATGTCTAAAGCCACACTGATAAGGTCCAATCAAGTTCGCTTTAACGGACTTTAGTCTTTTACATAACACACAAGGCAGAATCTTGAATGCTATGGATAAAAGGCTGATGCTGCAATAGTTGGTACACACAGTTGGATTGCCTTTCTTAAGCACAGGACATAGAACACTCAGATACCAATTATCGGGCATGCATATCTTGAGCCTAAATCGTGTTTATGAGCTGGTGCATGCATGTTGCCAGCTCATAGCCGCCGGCTATAAGCTCTGTCGGCATTCCATTGGCTCCCGCAGCTTTATAATTTTTAAGCCGTGAAATTGCTGTGCTGATCTCGTTTTGGCTCGGTGGTGCACAATCTACTCCGTCGTCGGTGATTGGCGTGATTTTGTCACTTATGCTGCTTTGGGAACGAACAGAGATCGAAAGTGTTCCTTTCATATTTGCAGGACAGTTAGAGTGTCAGTGACCAGATTTCCGTCTCTGTACTTACAGGTGGGGAAACCCGTTCGAAAACCTTTTTTTACTTTTTGTAGAACATTCGGATATTTCTTCCCGTACTTTTCGATATCATGGCTCTCTTTACTTTTCCATAGACGCCTGAAGAGGCGTGTCATCTCCCTCCTCTTCTCATTATATCGTTTTATCACCGCACGCGTTACCATCAGCTGCAGTTTTGCAGCCCTGTATGCAGCATCCTTATCCTTAGACAATTTGTGAAATTCTTTATCGTACTAGGACTTGTCTCAACGTGGTTTTTTATAATCCGGTGCGGTCGTTGCGGCAGTGGTAATTGAGTTCTCAATATGCTTCAACTGTGTATGTCGTGAATATCATAACTAGAGGGGTTGGTTCGAAGTAATTGAAAGAGGTGGTTGGCTTAGGCATTGGCTATCTCGGTGGTATGCAGCTTTGTGTTGTCTAGCAGCATATTTTCTGCCACTGGGTGTAGAGAACATCAAAATTAGGAGTGGTTTGTTTGAATTAGTTGGAGAGTTGGTTAGAGTAGGCATTGGCTTTCTCGGTGGTATGCAGCTTTGTGATGTATAGCTTCCTTTGCGTTTAGTTACGAGCGTTTTTAGCACTACTTACTCGCGTGAATCCTTGGCTGCAATTAGGTATTGATCGGAGTCAATGTTTTCCCCGCGCATCACATGTACTTTCATAACGCTTGAGACATGCCTTCCATCAATTACCACGTGATCAATATGGTTTCATGTCTTTTAATCGGGGGATATCCAGATTGCCTTGGGGACATCTTTATCTTGTTCCATTTACTATCATGTTTCTTGCCGACGCGAAGCTAACAAGTCGAAACCGTTAGCGGATGAGTTGTTGTGTAGCCTGAATCTTCCGACTACTGATCCAAGCTCCAATCATCTACATTTGGCTTTCATTGTCGGTCTCATCGATGTTGTCGACAACAACATTGCAGTATAGTGTCGAGTCAATCGGCATGTTTAGTATAACGATACTTATTCGCATTCTTCGATAAACAAGTAAGTGCCGTAAGTTGTGAATCTAAAAACAGAAAGCGTGTTAACTCACAACAATGCGAGAAGCTATACCAATAAAAATACCTCATTCATGTGGTGTAAAGGGAAATAATAAATAAATAAATAATAGTTAAGATCCAGGGGCATCTTCCTTTATTATTTAAGCATTGAAATCTCCCAGAACATTGTTAATGCCATGTGCAAAGCAGCAGTCATATATCTCACAGAATGTCTATTTAATGTCCTCGTCTTTGTCTTTCGTAATGTAAAAATATGTCGCCTTGATGCAAATAGTGGCTATTCGGTCACTTACAGCGTTAAACCGCGAGGCCAGATGTTGAAGTCTATTGCCGACTATGAATCCACACCCAAATGCATGTCTTTATCCATGGCAGCTGTAAAATATATCAGCGTTCTTTCCTGGTTTGCATCCCTTCCCGTCCATCTCATTTTTTGTATGGTGGTGATGTCAGCTTTGTATTTGTCGATGACATCTGCCAATTGGATGGAGGCACCATCTCTGTATAGAGTTCGAACTTTCTTAGGTGCATATTCTAAAATCAAAATCCTTATAACGTTTGCGCGGGGTCGTCAACATTTGGGGGATTCTTGTTTTTTCTTTTCTTCGTGTTTTCTTAATAATTGTTTTTGTTGAAGAAGAGTGGCTTCTCAGACACCGCGCCCGATCCTATGTTGAGCTTCAGTATCTTATGTTGCCTACTTTTTAAGATTCATCGGTGATAGCATACCATTTATGTTATTCAACATTGCGCCTTCTCACATTTACTACAATGGGACGGATGTTCTACGGCATCGCCCGTGGACTACTCTCGGACGTTGTGAGCAGCTTGGGCACGTCCAAAGAGAGTCTCTGGTTATTTCCAAGTGAATAACGATCAGAAAGACTCAAATTCCTCTAGAGCTAAATATAGCACTTGATAAAACATGAACAATGATATGCTTTTTTGTCCCGATAAGATTTCAAATGACACTTACTTACTTTAGTGGCACATTACAATTTACGAACGTGGTTTCTAAATTAGAGGCTCGTCACCAACCACTTGGTCCTTCCAATGAAGTTTTGGTCCCCCTATTCTGCGCCGTCCTTCATGTTCGCCTTCAAACACCTTTCTCGCTGGGACATTAACATCCTTCAAGGCAACATGTCCCAGCCGTCGAAGTCGTTGGATTCTGTCTCTTTTAGCTACGTCGATGTCGTCTTATAGAGGTGTTACTAAAGTACTGCCGAAGTCCGTAAAAACATCTTTTGGCGAGCACTATTCTCCGCTTGATTTCTTGGCTGACACTATTTTTTTATTGACAGAGGATCCGACGTAGGCAAACTCATCTACTACCTCAAAACAATAATTGTCAACGTTCACGGTGCGTCTCCATCGAGAGGACATTTTGTTCGTCGAAATCATTATTTTAGTTCCGTCCTCGTTGACCGCTAAACCTTTTTTTGCTGACTCCTTTTCTAGTGATGAGAAAACTGCAGTAACATCCCGCAGGTTACTGCCAATGATGTCTATATCATCGGCATAGGCTAGTGGCATGTGGCTCTTGTGGTATATGGTGCCAGACATGTTGACACCAGCCTTTCTCATCACCTTCTCCATAACTATATTAAATAGTGTACATGACAAGCTATCGCCCTGCATGAGACCTCAAATAAGTTCTAAAACTCACATTATCCCTTTGAGGCGATTGATTCGATAGAGAACATAAAAGAGAACTCCCTACGAGTATTTAAATTGATTCCAGGAAATGAGTTTAAAAATAATTTGTTATTGGATTATTCGTTGAAAGGCGATAAAATACTTTGAAAGCGATAAAATACAATTCGATGCATAATAAATTTACTGTGTTTGTAAATCAATTCCGGGGATTTTTTTGGTATAATGTAAAAAATATTATAAATAAATAAAATAAAGACAATTCTCCATTGATAATAATACATCTAGATAAAATAGTTCATATGTAGTAGATTGTAAAAAGAAATTATGTCTAACTAAATTATATACGACATTGTATTTATTACTCACCTATATAGATGTACTCCATCGAAAACTCTTTCTGTGGGAATTTTTTATTACACACATTTTTATTATATCCCATACTATTTGTTATAGCACGTTCAAATAAAAATGGCTCAAAAATAATTCATTTCTGCGAAATTTGATTTTGAATTTATAACCTGCAGCAGTGTTAAAACAAAGGCGAAGTACGGCAAAGATATAGAACAAGCTAGAAAAACTTGGCTAAATGCATAAAAGCTTTGGTGTATGCGACTTTTTGGCAGTATCAAATACAAAAGTTAACGTGATTGTTAACCGGTTACGGAAACGAAATAATTTAAGAAATTGGTGCAATAGTATTTCCTGGTTTATTGTGAGAAAAAAAATGAAGAAATTTCTGTTAGTGCTGTTATTTGTGGCAGCCTCTGCCAATTTTAATGGTAAAATAATTATTAATTACAAATAAAAGATTATTAATTTCGAAAAAAAGGAAAAATGGTGGAAATACAAGAGAGGATACTCAATTTATTGGAATATGTGCAAAGATAATAATTGTTCGTCCTTAGGTGACATACAAAGAAAAGTTCAATAATTATAAAAAACCTATTGAAATGTTTGTGAATACGAAAATATGGAATCAAATGGATATTTTTATTATAGAACAAGGATATTTACTTACCTGGCACTTATTTGCAATCGTATGGGATTCCCTCATTATCATCTCCATCACTATGTTGAAGAGGTTAAACGATAGGAAGTCGCCTCGTTTTATTCCTCGTCTGGACGTATCTGCTTTTTTGAGATACCAAAGGCAATTGCCATGCTGATCTCGCTTTGACTCGGTGGTGCACAAACTACTCCGTCATCGATTAATGGCCTGATTTCGTCACTTATGCTGCCTTCGAGAAGGAAAGTGTTCCCTTCATATTTGCAGCTTTCCTCATTACCATCTCCATCACTATGTTGAAGAGGTTATACAATAGGCCGTTGCTTTGTTTTAGGCCTCGTCTGGTATAGAATGCTTCCGTGAGATCCTTGCCAATCCTCACTGAAGATATTGTATCATTCAGCGTCATCCCGCAGAGGCGTATCAGCTTGGCTGGTATCCTATACTCAGCCATGGCTTCAAGTAGTTTCAGCCGTATCGGGCTGTCGAAGGCAGCTTTATAGTCCACCACGAAAAGATGGTACATGTCGATCAGTTCTCTTGGGTCTTTTCCAGGAATTGCCGGAATGTGAATATCTGGTCAGTTGAAACATAGTTAAGGGGCTAGATAGAGCAATGGTAGCACTATACATGTCCAAGAGGGCGTAAAAAATTAACAAAAGTGGGCTTTCCTCTCAGTCGGTTCATTGGATTTATACGGCATTGGTCAGGTTAATCATGCTACGAGTATATGGTGTTATCGTGTTGTGGCAGGTGCCTGATAAAGCCAGCCACTGGGCATTACTGATAAGAGTTCAAAGAATTGCGATAATTTGGATTTGTTATGGTACAACACCAACGCGCTCAATATTATGTTATACCTATTGTTGGTGGACATTGTAGCGAAGCTGATTGAGGACTGGAAAATGTTGAGCATGATGCAGTGCACTTTAGACATTCCATCATATGTAGGCGTTGGCGTTCTTTCTATAAACAACTCTTGAGAAAGTTGCGGAACAATCGGTGTAGAGGGACACCAGATTCTACATGATCTTTAGCAACTTCTAAGAACATTCTGCAAAAATACTCCTAAACAGTGATACCCTCCCCCATCGAGTTGAGAGTATATATCATATGCTGTCTGTCGACTCCGCAGCTTTGTTCTTTTTAAGCCTTGCAACTGCAGTGCTGATCTCATTTTGGCTGAAGTGCAGAGCCCGATTAAAAAAAAAATATGCCATTGTCTTCGTCTTGGTCCCCAAACATCGGAATGATAGGTCAAAATTAATTTCGAGACGAATCCAACGATATTATTTTTAGGTTCCTACGGGTCTCCTGGTATTAGAGTTAGAGCCATATAAATTTCCGGGATATACCAAAAAAAATTTCGACTGCGTCGCTACTAATCCCAACAAATCTATTTCCACTCTAAATTACAAAAAAAAAAAAATTTTGCCTGCGCCGCTACTGCAACTATCTCTACCGTTACAACTCTAATTTAAAAAACAAATAATAATTTAAAGGGATATATCAAAAAAAAAAAACAAAATTATAATTACAAAACATAGCTTTTTTTTACATAATTTTCAAATTTTTCTTCATTTTTTCCACTTTTATCCTTTTTTAATCAATTTTCTTTTTTCAAATATTTCTTTTTGAACTTTTTCTTGAATTTTTTTAAATATTTCTTGAAATTTTCCATTTGTTTCCTTCATTTTTTTTTTTTAAATTTTGTCTCAATTTTCTTTTTTTAATTAAAAAAACCTCAAAAATTCCAAAAAAAAATAAAGTTTTCACACATTTTTGATGACATTTCATTTTTTTATGGAAATTTTCAATTCATTTCCTTAAATTATTCTAATTTTCAATGATTTTGTCCCAATTTTTTTTAATTTTTTAAGGGGTTTTTCTTAAAAATCGCGCGGTTTTTAGATTTTCTATTTTTTTTAGAATTTTTCTATTTATTTTCTTTAAATTTGTCTAACTTTATCTATGATTTTTTTCACATTTTTTAAATTTTTTTTGGTATATCCCGGAAATTGGCTCTAACTGGATCCAGGAGACCCGTAGGAACTTATAAATAACATCGATGGATTAGTCTCGAAAATATCTTTCATTTGAGTACCCACATCATAGAACCCAAGGGGCCCCTTTTTTTGGCCCCCCGGTTCCCCGGGCCTTAGTGACAACTTTGACCTCGATTTTCGTGTTTTGGGGCGTATTTGGGAGGCGTTGGAATTTTTTTAGCTCGGTGGCGGATAACCTACTCTGTGGTGGATAATTGGCGTGATTTCGTAACTTATGCTGACTTTGATAAAGAAAGTGTTCCCTCATTATATGCAGCATACTCTGAATGTCCGTGATCGGATTTCTATCTTTGTACCTACATCTAGAGATCCCTGTTCCAAAACCTTTGCCTTTCACCTTTTGTTAGAACTTTCGGGCTTCACCTCTATCCCTATATATTTGGATATCCTGGCTCTGTCTTTTCTTTAATAGACGCTTTTTCCGCCTGATGAGGAGTTTAATCTCCTTTTCCTCTCATTAATCGCTCCGTCACAGCACGCGTTGCCATTGACAGCAACATCAGAATTAGGGGAGTTTGTTTGCAGTAAATGACAGTTAATTGGAATAGGCATTGGCTATCTTGGAGGTATGCAGTCTTGTGAAGTCTACCTTCGTTTACGTTTGATTACGAGCGTTTTTAGCACTGCTTAATCGCGTGCGTACCTGCACTGCAACTAGGTGGTGATCCGAATTAATATTTGCACCGCGTACCACACGCACGTCCATAACGCTTAAGACATGCCTTCCGTGTACACAAATCAGCGAAATCTAAAGATTTTTCGCCTTGAAGCAAATACAGAAGCACCATCTCTGTATAGAGTTCGGACATTCTTAGGTGCATATCCGTAAATAATGGTCTTTATAACGTTTGCGGGGGTCTTCAACATTTGGGGAGAAGGTCCTTACTATTCCTTTCCTTTGCGTTTTGATAATAGTATTTTATTTAAGGAGTGTAGCTTATTAGGCCACCGGGCCCGATTCTAGTTTCTTAGGGCTGCCAAAACCACTAAGAGAGACGTTGTCTTAAGCTTCAGTAACTTCTGTTACCTATTTCCTAAAACGTATCGGTAATAACATGCCATTTAGGTTACTCAAAATTTCGCCTTCTCACATTTGCTACCACTGAACGGATGTTCAATGGCATTGCCCGGGGAATACGTGATCTATCGGACGTTGTAATGGATTATTTAGAAGAACTTCCTATTTATATGAGGTATATTCAAAAGTATCCATTCATCTAATTATTCGATTATCCGAATTGCGGTTTGCAATAACCATCGTTTATCTGATTAACAAATTGCTACTGTACTCGATGATAAAAACGATTGATTGCTTTTTTTTCTTATTATAGTTCTGGGAAATCCTGTTGAGACAGCTGATGAAGCGCTAACGACAATAGCCAGCGATACAACTACAACACCAGAATTAACAACGAAAGCTGAAACGAATACGCCGCCAGGAACAACGACAGTAGCGAGCGAAACAACAACAACTAGTGAAACTGGAACGCCAACAATTTCACAAGAAACGACAACAATAACAATATCAACGGATGCGACAGATTCGACAGCAAGTGAAACATCGTCAACAACAACAACCACTAGTGCCACGATCACAACAACACAATCGACAGACAGTGGCATAACTCTTGAATCTGGCATTACAAAGATACTATGTCCTGTGATGCTAATATATTATGTTTATTTGTATTAAAAAACCAGTACGAAAGTTTCAGTCGGGAAACCCAACTAACATATACCCTCACCATCAATAAAACATAAAATTTTCTAGTATATTGATATTATTACTCGATTTCTAAAGTGAGCGGAGTGGTACATTCGTATGGGAGGTACCAGAAGGGGCGTGGCTAGCCTACCAATTTTGTCTCCAAAACTTTATCCTGTTATAGCTTTACTAAATACAGAATTGGGGTACGATCCCGTTGGATGTATTGATATTATTACTCCATATCTAAAGTGGGCGGAAAGGTGAATTTGTATGGGAGGTACCAGAAGGGGCGTGGCTAGACTTCCAATTTTTTTTTCCAAAACTTTATCCTGTAATAGCTTTACTAAGTACAGAATTTGGGTACGATCCCGTTGGGTGTATTGATATTATAACTCGATTTCTAAAGTGGGCGGAATGATGTATTTGTATGGGAGGTACCAGAAGGGGCGGAGCCATGTAGCCCATTTGCAATACCGTAAGTAGTTTTGAGGAAATAATAACTCATGCAAAATTTCAAGACATTTGGTTGCGTCTTTCGAAAGTTATCGTGCGAACCAGCCGGACAGCCACCAGACAGACAGACAGACAGACGGACATGGCTCAAATGACTTAAAAAGTCATGAATCGAATTTGGTTCTAAGAAACCTAGGGTCTGAAGTGACTCCTTCTATGTGTTACACTTTTGGGTCGTATCAAATGATATATACCCTCATCCCTAAGGGTGATGGTATAAAAAAACCTAGGATCTAAAGTGACTCCTTCTATGTGTTACACTTTTGGGTCGTATCAAATAAGTGGCATGTGAGAGGATATTTTTTCGGAAGAATATAAATCAGTGTTTGTTTATTTATGCTGTGTTTGCATATTTTGTTTAAGTAATGAATTCTTAATTTATTTTGGCAGGATCGACAGATATTTATCCATCGTAGATAACAGATCCTTTAACTTGTCCATTCATCAAAGTTTTGGTCGCCAACTGCTGCACCGCTTATCGAGTTTACTACCGAAGACTTTTTGTGCTGTGCATTTTCATACATTCAAATAATATGTTTCAGCATATTCGCTTAATTTAGTCGCGCTTGACCATGTCGATGACGTAATACAGCATACGGCTTATGTCTGCATGAATTTAATAAATTCTATCCCTATTACGCTCATTTATCACAAGACCCACTTCAGCCGACTGATTTTTAATGATTGAAAAGGCCGCAATAACATCCCGCAATCCAGGGCCAATGAAATCTTTATCATCGGCATACGCGAGGTGCTGCCAGTCGCTCTTATTGCAGTCAGTTGCATAATCAGCACCATTAGAATGTTAAAAAGATCGCATGACAAACCTTTCGGCTTTTGTATAAAGCCACGCTTGGTAGATTTTGCATAATTTCACTTCGTGTCGGGAAGTGTCATCCCTTCAAGTCATAACAGCATCGTAGGGATACCAAACTCAGCCGTAGCCTACAATAGCTTCTGCCGTATCGAACTATCCAATGCAGGTTCATAGTCGATAAGAAGATCTATATTTTTCTTAGTCTTTTTCAGTTAGTGCACACACACATGGATTGACTGGATAAGCACAGATTTAAATAACTGGCCAAGCCAAATATTATTTATAAACTGGTGTCAGTACTTACTCTCCTCGATGGTTGGCGTGATAACTTCACTTGCGCTACCTTCAGGAACGAGCAACTTGCAGAAATGTTCCCTGCATATTTGTACCATACCCTGCGTATCGGTGACTAGATTTTCATATCTGTCTTTAGAGAGCCATGTTGCAAATCCTTTACATTTTGCCTTTTGGTACTATCCTTAAACTCTGTCCCTGTACTTTTGATATCTACTTTAATATATATATTTCTCCATGGATATATATCCCTTTTTGAAAAACATTAAGAATCTGTGACCTGAAACATTCTCGCTCTTTATAAAATTTTCATCAGCTATATACTCACAACAGAAATATTAGCTGGGCTAATTGCCTTAGCCACAAACATTTTATAACAACTTTGTTAATAAACTTGGGACCTTTTCTTGTTCTGATTTAGGGTTATAATAATATTGGGTTGATGCTTTATTGACATAGTTTTTATGAGCAGGGTGTGTCTAGGAAATAAAAAAGATAACTACGTATATTGCGGAAAAAAAGTTGTGAACTATACCATATAGCAGTCGTGCCTATTGTCATAAATACGATACATTCAATATAAATTTTTTTGATTCAACTTTCGCATTATAGATTTTGCGATATAGCGAAGAAATATTAACTCAGTTACTATACAAACATCAGATAGGCACGTTTTGTTTTGTTTCCACTTTCGTAATTTCAAGGTCCGTCCTAATAAGATGTCTGTATGACTTACCACAACCAACCCTTTATCACATAAAGTATTTGTAAACTCATATTAACCTTTATGATTTTCTTTTAAAAGCAAACATTCAATTTACTTAAGTTTGATATTGCGCCGAGTAACATACCAATAAAACTTAGAGATACAAAAATTTATGATGCGGCGCCGTGTATTCTGCTTAGATAACACTTTTTACGCAAAAGCTTGGTAAGTTTCAATCTGAATGTGTTCATTTACCGATATCAGTATTTATGGATCTTATCTCCACTTCTCCATACACATTAACAATGAGTACTCTTAACGAATGCAGCCAAGAGAACATTAATGAAAATCTCAATTGCTTTATACAAATTCCCCTTTAATTAAGAGTTGTTCTTGCTCCAAATGTTACTTACGAGACTAAAACGAATTGTTACCGAAATCAGCATGAAATTAATGAATGAAATAATTATAATTTACTATGGCTTAAAAAAGAAAGTAGTACAAAGATAACAATTGAGCAAAAAGTTTATGGGGTATCTTAAGAATCCAGTAAAGATTTTTATAATTGTCACATCTAAAAAATAATTTGCAAAGTGCAATAACAAATCAGTCAAATATGATAATAGGAGTTAAAACGGAAGGTTTTGATGTATTTGACAAATTTTTCCCAAACTTTTTATTATGGCAGTAAATCATTTTGTACTGTCCTTTGTGTACCAAAAGGGATGATATATAGTAAGTGCTACAATCATATTCTTGTATGTTTATATCATGTGGGCCTGTCAAATGTTAAGACTGTCAAATGAATTTTTCCTAAATATAGAACACTAGTGGGCTATTGCTTATTAACTTATGATATACTGAACATTTCTTACCGTACTAAATGTTATATTTGTATGTACTTTGAAAATGGTTCTTAAGCTCGACAGTAATATGTTGAGTTTAGTAACTTATGTGACTAATATCAAGTAACTACTTAACATGGAAGTTAATCAAAGAATTTTTATTGTTTTAAATGCTTAATATCTAAGGCTCTATGACGATAGTTCGAAAGTTCATCAGCAAAGTCATATCTATAGTGTTTTTTCTGTATGTAAGGTGAAAAACACTTCTTTCACTAATCGGAAACAGACATTCCGCTAAAGATCAAACTTAAATTTTTATTTTTATCTGTAGCAGTGTAATATACTTTATGTATATTATCCCTTTGGGCGTAATAAACACATAAGGCATGCCTTCTTCATGCCTTTATTGCCGACTACTATATTTGTTCCAAACTATAAGTTTTTAGCCGTGAAAAACTCTTTTGCCATGTCTTCTTCTTCCACTGACCATGAAAATTGCCGAGTACTATCTCTGTAACGAACTCGTATTACCATATCTTGAGAAAATACGGTCACCAAGCGTTTGGCTAAAAAAAGTGAGGGTCTAATGAGCTGTACGGCTTGTTACGCCGTTGTGTTGGAACCATTTCTCCCCTGAATGATTTGCAACAAAAATCAGTTGATCATCCACAGACTCTACTTCTTCCACCAGTTGGATCTTATATGGATGTAGGCAAAGATCTTTCTTTCCTCAACATTTGCAGAGATAAATACGAGTCCCCGATAAATTTAACCCTTTTATGACGAGAGCGAAATAATGGGAATTTTTTAAAGATATTGTCAGTACTACATATAATTTAGTTAAAAAACGAATTTTGCATAAAAAAATAAGACGAAAAATTTCAGAAAAATATCCATTTTTACTGGTGTTATGACGACTGTGACCATATGGTAACAGCATTAAAACAGGAAAATAAAAAGAACCAAATAACAAAAACTAAAAGTCTTTAATATATCAGTCTTTAAACATCCAAAAAAAAATTCTTAATATGGAGTGACTTTTTATATCCTCCATATTGCTGTTTTGCGCACATGTGAATAACACCTATTTTAAATGATCCCCCACGCTCGCTACTGACGTCTGATCGCATAGCGGTAAATCAAGAATGAAAGATCAAAGCATGCTTTGATGAAATTAAAAAAGAAAATTCTTGACATATATTCTTATGTTTATTTTAATGCTTGCAATATCTAACGCTGTCAACGTTACCATATGGTAACAGTCGTCACTAATGGGTTAAGTCCCCTGCCACATTTACGTCTACAGCGGCGTTGGCTTTTTCTGTACGCACGGTACACGCTTGATTTGAAACTACACGCTTCACATTTTGAAAATAAATTTCCACGATTTGTAAATGTTGTTCTAGTGTAAGTCTTTGCATGGTGATTTGCCGAAGTATACTGAAAGAAAGACTAACACACTTCAAACCCCATACATAGATAATTTTCAAATATTCGGTAATGCTACCTCTGATATATGATACATGAATGAGGTATAGGATAGCTTACAACGTTGTTGTGAATTAACACGCTTTCTATTTCAGATTCACAACAAACGGCACCTACTTGTTTATCGACGAATGCGAACGTCACTGTTTTAGAACATTTACTAGCATGCCGATTATATCGACACTTATACTGTGAAGTTGCTGTCGACAACATCGAGGGGGCTGGCAATAGAAGAAAAATGTAGATGACTGGAGCCCGGAATCGAACCACGGATCTCCTGTAAAGTACTACAAAAACACATACCTGTAAAGTAAATGAAAAACACATCACAGTTTTAGTCGGTGCAGCTACGATATGTCCTCAACTGCCTGCCTGGTGTGCAAACAATTGTTTGATACAGTTAAATAGTCAAATATTGACGTGCGTTCGCAGCTCCGCGGCACTTTTTACTAACTTGGTTCCAAATAGCCTGTTCATATCCCTAGACGAACTGCAATATACTATAAAGTTTTGAGGACGATCAAACTATTACTATGGCAGTAATAACGTTTTTTAAAGGGGCGTGACACAGCCCACTACCGACCTGACTGTAATTGCTGTAATGTACCAACAACATATATAACAAATGTCATCTTCATACCTCTGCTAGTTTATAAGATATATCAATTTTAAAACGAAAGGGCGGTGCCGCGCCCCTTCATCCAATCACAACCAAGTGCAGCCAGTGACTATCAACAGATCATCAGTACAACATTGTAAAATTGTCATATCAATCGGTCTATTAGAAAAGCCGCCAGAGCAATCTTTGAAAGGGGGAGTAGCACCGCCCACTTCCACCATTTCTGTAATTAATACTGCACCAGCAACATGTACACCAAATCCACAACATGTATACCAAAACCTCTAATAATTCATAAGATATAACCTTTTAATTTTCAAGTTGTATGCCATGGCGTAGTGGATAGAACACGCGACTACCATGCGGGAGATCCGTGGTTCGATTCCCGGCTCCAGTCATCGAAATTTTTTTTTTATTGCCGGCTCCCTCGATGTTTCTGACAGCAAATTCACAGTATAAGTGTGGAGTCAATCGGCATGTCTAGTAAAAGCTTCTCAAACAGTGACGTTCGCATTCGTCGATAAACATGTAGGTGCCGTTAGTTGCGAATCTAAAAATAAAAGCGTGTTAATTCACAACAACGCGAGAAGCTATCCCTTATCTCATTCATGGGGTATAAAGGGAAATTAAGTAAGTAAGCCAGGGGCTATCAACAGGTCATCAGCACCACTTGGTAAAATTTCCGTATTAATCGGTGTATTGGAAAAGCTGTCAGAGCGATTTTTTAAAGGGGCGTGGCAACGTCCTCTTTCTTCCTGGCTGTAATTCGTACTGAACCAACAAAATATATACCAAATACCATCTTCATACCTCTAACAGTTCATGAGATACAGACGTTTAAGGTTTCAAGATGTTAGCCACACCCACTGATTCGATCCCGCCCATTTTTGTTGGATCACATGTTGACTCACCTTTTAAGTCTTCCCTGGATATCCAAGAATAATTTAAAATTCGCCGAATCAGTCCAACCGTTCTCGAGTTTTAGCGAAACTAACGCTCAGCAATTTATTTTTATATTTTTATACTCTCACCGTTTGGGTAGGAGGGTATACAGTGGTGTGCGATGAAATAGAGTCGCACCTAACCAAAATTGTCAAAGCAAGAAAAATTCACAAAAAAATATTTTTCTATGGAACTTTCAGTTATTTTTATTAAATTTCAATACTAATCTAACAAAATCGAATATCAGTGCGGAAGTTCAAAACTTAAAATTGCACAAACAAATAAAAATATTTGATATTCCCAGAATTTGGCTGTGAACAAAAATAGAGTCAATGATTTTACCGACCTTGAAGTAAATAAATAAGTTTTTTAAATTAAAAAAATGTTTAAGTTATATCTTACTTTACCTCAGTAGTTTGAGGAATAGCCATTATTTTTAATTACTGCTGTGCACCGATTTGGCATTGAATCCCCTAACTTTTGACAAGTCTGTATTGGAATATTCTTCCACGCAACTTCAATCATTGCACATTGTTCGTCCTTATTAGATGGATTCTTAACTTTAAGAGCCATTTTTAACCCCCGCCACAAATTCACAACAGGATTTGGGTCTGGCGATTGTGCAGGCCATCTTAAAACTTAATTTTTTTTGTTTTCGGAATTTAGTTTAGCCAATTCCATGTGTGTTTCGGGTCGTTGTCTTGCTAAAACACCCAACGAAGTGGCATTTGCCATTCAGTCTAAGGCATCATGAAGCCATTCAAAATTTTTGTGTAAAATGTAGCGTCAGATTTAACTTCAAACCGAAATACAGGCCCAGTACTATAGTACGAAAAGCAACCCCATATCAGTATGTTCCCACCACCAAGTTTCATGGTCATGATGGTGTGTTTGGGAAGATATTCGCTGTTGGGGACGATAATCGGTGTTGGGTGGTCTTTGTAAAGGAAGCTCAATGCGATCAGAGTTAAAAAACTTCACTTTTGTTTCATCTGACCACAAAATATTCAGCCACTTGGTTACTGGCCAATCCGCAAGTTCTTTGGCGAACTCAACTCTTCTTTTTTCGTTTTGTTTATGGTAAAATAGATGCTAAATCTTACACAAATATTCTGAATGACATCATAATGTCTTATGCTGAATGGGAAATACCACTACGATGGGTTTATTACCAAGAAAACGACCCGAAACACACATGGAAAAAGGTTAACTTCAATTTAGAAATAACAAAGTTGGAGTTTTAAGATGGCCTGCACTATCGCCAGACTTAAATCCTATTAAGAATTTGTGGCGGGAGTTAAAAGTGACTTTTAAAGGAAAAAATCCATGTAATAAGAATGAACTATGGGCAATGATTGAAGTTGCGTAGTAGAATATTCCAATTCAGACTTGTCAAAAGTTAGGGGATTCAATGCCAAATCGTTGCACAGAAGTAATTAAAAATTATGGCTTTTCTACTAAGTACTGAGGTAAAGAAAGATATAACTTAACCATTTTTTAAATTAAAGTCACTTATTTATTTACTTTCAGGTCGATAAATTCATTGACTCTATTTTTGTTCACAGCCAAATCCTGGGAATTTTAAATATTTTTATTTGTTTGTGCCATTTTAAGTTTTGAACTTCCACACTGATATTCGATTCTGTTAGATTTTTATTGAAATTTAATAAAAATAACTAAAAGTTATTTTATTATTATTATTATTATAAAATTTTTTATAACATACCTGAACTACAGCGAATAAAAAAAAAAATTTGAGCCGATTTTGAATTTTAGTGTGAAAAATTTATTTTATTAGCAATCTTTCAATATTATTATTATTCATTTTCCCCCACTGTTCGACCGTAGGCGTTATTCAATTGTAATGTTGATACTCTATTGGAAGCCGACTCATTGTTAAACATGAGCAATGATATCGACTAAACAAATATTTAGTATAGCAGAATTTTCATATTTTTTCTTATCTCTCCAGCTAAATAAATGATTTTGTTATACTCTATCATATCTGTTGGCAGATAAAAATTATCTTGGATCGTCATAAATTGCCAGTACCGATTTTATAGGCGTCTTCTCGTGATCAAAGTCATTAGTATTTTTATGATGATTTTCGAGTGTTTATCTTTCATGTTGTTATTGGATCATATTCGTGCATAGTAAAGGTGAATATAAAGCAAATATTCAATAGATTGTATTAGCATTAATTAAACGTACAAAATGTATACAGATTTTGTTTCTAAAACTTAAATTAAAACTAATTGTGTACTTGAGTCCTTTCAACAAGATAGTTTATAAATGCTTTTATAAAAAAAATTTAAAAAAAAAAAAAAGAAGAGTGGTCGCATGGACACAAAACTTTGATTTCCAAACTTGGTGATGTCTCGATAAAAGATGAAGTTTTGAAAAATTTACGAAAAATAACTACATCGCCGAAAAACGAAATAATAAACATTTTCTCGGCCAGCCATCCACTTTCAGATCATATACTGGCTATGAAGTTATGAACGAAACCACCAAATGTTGACGACCCCCTAATGTAGTAAAAGGATTACGATTTAAGGATATATACCTAAAATGTCCGTACTCTCAATGGAAAAGATTCCAATGACAGATGTCCTCTGCAGTAAGGATTTAAGAACTGTGTTCAGAATATTTATTGATATTTTTTTTTTAATTATTTACAAAGCTTAACCTTTGACCGCAAATTTTATCTTGAAACTAGTAAGACAACATCCAGTGAAAACCATAATTTGGAAAAATATATTTCATTAAAAAAAATGTTTCTAAACCACTATGCAGTGTTATCGTCATTGTTGAGCCAAAACATGTTATTAGAATTATATCAAGTGTGCCGGAAATAATAGTAATTTACTAGTGCCAAACCACACTTGCTGAAGTACGTAATAAGCTCTTGGCTTTGCAGATGACAGTTTTCATTTTGTGCGAAATAACAAATTGTTAAAATTACCTTATGATTGATTATGGCGTTCAATAAAACACAACCAAACTAACGATCTAATAAATCAGAATGCGGCATTTTTGATAAGCGATTGTTATTAACAGATAGTACACCCTAATATACATTTGCCAATATTTAATTGCAATAACAATAAGGGCTTTATCAAAGCTAAAACATTAAATTCATTGTCATAGCATACCAATACGACAACTTTTGTTTGAATTGAAATGTTGTTTGAATAATTTGATAGCGTAATAATTTGGTATGAACCGCAACAATTATAATGTGAGGATAGACAGAGTTTTAGATATTCTTTAAATGTTTTATCAACATTGCTCTGTAACATAGGACGCTTCAATTACCCCGTCGGTGTTGGTAACTAGGGTTTGTCGGTAATTTAGATTCGTATACGCTCCTCGCAAACGTGTTAATAATTTGCGTTTATCATAAATTAAGCTCGGTATCTGCTATTTGGGATCGTGTTCGTAATTAAGGATTGTTGGTAATTCAGCTTCGGATCTGCAACTAGTGATCGTGGTCTCGATATTATTTTCGTAATGTGGTTTTGTCGGCAATTTAGCTTCGTAGGTGAAGCTCGAGTTCGTCTTGGTAATTCCAGTTTGTTAGAAATTTAGTGGAACTCGAGATTGTGTTGATAATTTAGTAAAAAAAAAAAAATTAAGTGTTCCGGAAATTCAGGTTCGTATCTGCAACTCGGGATGTTGTTGATAATTCGGGTCCGCAGTTTAGGCTCTGTAATACGGAAACGTATTGATGATTTGAGTATGTTCGAACTCGAACCGTATTAATGATTCGGGTTGTTGGCAAATCAGCTTCGTACCAGTAATACGTACTGTTAATTCGAGTATTCAGAATCGTATCAGCACCTTTCTTTGTGCACCTTGGGATCGTTTACATAATTTGGATATACGGTCAATTCAGCTTCCTATCTGCATCTCTGGATCGTGATGTTAAACCTGATTTGTCGGAAATTCTAGTCTATAGTCATAATTCGGAAACGTATTCCAATGCGTCGGCAATTCAGGTTCGTATCAGGTTCGTATCGTATTAATGATTCGGCAATTAAGGTTCTTATCTGTATCTTAGAAGCTTGATGGTAATTCAAATTTTGTAGTCTTTCAGGTGTGTATCTGTAACTCAGGACAGTGTTGGTAATGTGGGTTTGTCGACAATTCCACTTCAGCTATCTGTAAATCGGAATGATGTGTTAGTAAAAGGAAGATTATCTTCATGCGCCAGACCGAAGTCCGATTAAAAAGACCAGCGTGGACCGATTCGACCATAATCGGGTAAACAAGAGTTGCCTTTAACAGACCGAAGTCCAATTAAACCGATCAGAGTCATCCTAAACCAACCATTCTCTCCCATATCAGATTTATGGAAAGTAAACAGAATATTAGTTTCGTGTCATACTTGGCGAAAATTTCTGTGTTTGATTTTGTGATTATAGAGCAATGATAACATCAAATTTCGTACTATAACAAATAAATTTGGTAAACTTGCGACTATGGTCAATAAACCATAAAAAAAACATTTGCTATCATTAAACAGAGATGTTCAGTGGCTTTGCTAAGAAACTCCACAGAGATTTGCTACTAATTCCTTAGTGAATAACAACCAGAACACTAAAATTAGAACATCGCACTGCTGTTTACTAATCAGAAAGATTAACGAACAAAGCGAGGTTCCCCCAACTCAACTGGGTAAAAACCACAATTGTGCAGCTATATCGAAATTCTTATCTTTCAATGAGAATACAAGCAATGCGTTGGAACGCATGTATTATTTTGTTAAGGGCTTATTATTTTTATTTCATGATAACAAATAAGCCATTTTGTGAATGTGTCATTATGTTTGACCAATTTGACGTCGAGGGAATTTTTGTAACCTTTGCACACCATTCTTCCATAAATTACACTTTCTTTCTTATCATTTTGTTTGTAAATTGTGACAAACAATTTGCATATATGAAACAGTAGAGGCTTCGTAAGATCGGCTGGTGGATCTAATTTCTCGTAAAAATATACCGATGCTTTGTTTTCATGTACAGTTTATTCTAATAATTGTGTCCCCTAGCCAGCCAGACACACGAATATGGCTTAATAGTCTTAAAACGTTCTGAAAAGAATTTGGTCTTAAGGTACCTCAGGTCTAACTCGTATACTTTAATGCGTAACACATATTCTCGTATCAAATGATACGGTGAGGATATTAAAATCCCCTGGGCAATGGGGTAACAGACAGTAACACTTCACAGAGTTTTAAAATGGGGAAAGATTGTTAAAACAAAATCTTTTAAGATCTTTTGTTTTATGAACTGCTTTATAAATAATAAAATCATTGGACGCAAGCAGAAATTTCCAATGAATTTGCAAGCACCTTAGCTATTTCAGTGACGTAATTTTTGCAGAACCTCTTAAACATTTTTGTAATATTTTGTCTCCAGCAAGTTTGCAAACCATTAATTCGATAAATCCTACGCTATATATGTGACGTTACTTTCTGGTACCTTCTGGTTCAAAAATGTTCACTGTAAATAGCTTTAATACCTATAAATGAGTCAGACAGGTGAAACACATGATGAATGGGTAATACCACATTTCATGCCCATAGATATCCACAATGCAACTTGGCTGTCCCGTTATCAAAACACGAGACACTTGATTGATCACATCACATTTATTGATAGATCGCATGATTCAAGAGTCATGGGCTTGCTTGTGGACGATGGTGCATACAATGACTCGGATCACCAGAACAAAGCGATGACGTACCTCACGAAAGGCAAAAAAAGGTCCAAATACAAATTTATTAATTCAAACACCTTGGGTGTAATCAAAAATCTAAATTGAACGAAGCTAGATGATACCGTAAAATTTTAGCATCCCTCGTTTTTATAACCTCACCTTACGGATAGGAGGATATAAATCGTTTAATACGACCCAAGAGTGTAACACATAGAAGTGGTCACTCTAGACCCTAGGTTTCATTGAACCAAATTCTTTTCATGACTTTTACAGTCGTTTGAGCCGTGACCGTCTGTCTGTCTGTTCGGCTGGTACTCACGATATCTTTCGAAAGGTGCAAACAAATATTTTAAAACTTTGCATGGGTTTATATTTTCCCAAAACTACTTACGGTATTGCACATGAGCTACATGGCCACACCACTTCGCGTACCTCTCATACAAATGTACCATTCCAACCACTTTAGAAATCGAGTAATAATATCATTACATCCAATGCGATCATTCCCAAATTCTGTAGTTTGTAAAGCTATAACAGGATAAAGTATTGGAGAGAAAACTGAAAGTCTAGCCAAGCCCCTTCTGGCACTTTCCATACCCACTTGGTACCGCCACTTTAGAAATCGATTAATATTATTAATACACCCAACTCGATCGTGCCCAAATTCTGTATTCAGTATAGATAAATCAGGACAAAGTTTTGGAGAAAAAACTGGAAGTCTAGCCACGCCCCTTCTGATACCTCCCAAACAAATGTACCACTCCGCTAATTTTAGAAACCGAGTAATAATATTATTATGTTAGAAAATGTGTCTGAAGTGCAGAATATGGGACGGGAGCCCGATTAAAAAAAAATCTGCCATTGTCTTCTTCTTGTTCCCCAAACATCGGAATGGTAGGTCAAAGTTGGCGCTCAGGCCCATGGGGCCCGGGGGGTCAAGAAAGGGGCCCCTTTCGGTTCTATGATGACCCAGGTGCGGGTACTCAAATGAAAGAATCCAACGATGTTATTTTTAGGTTCCTACGGGTCTGCTGGACCGAGTTAGAGCCATTTGAATTTCCGGGATATACCAAAAAAAAAAACAATTTATTTTTAAAATCAGTAAGAAAGTTTCAGTCGGGCAGGGCAACCCGACTTACATATACCATCACCATCAGTAAAACAAAAAAACTTGTATTATATTGATATTATTACTCGATTTTTAAAGTGGGTGGAGTGGTACATTTATATGGGAGGTACCAGAAGGGGAGTGGCTAGACTTCTAAAACTTTATCCTGTTATAACTTAACAAAATGCATAATTAGGGCACGATCGTATTGAGTGTATTGATATTATAACTCCAACTCTAAAGTGGGCGGGGTTGTACATTTGTATGCGAGGTACCAGAAGGGGCGTGGCTAGACTTTCATTCTTTTCCAAAACTTAATGCTGTTAAAACTTAATAAATATAGAATTTTGGAACGATTGAGTTCGATGTATTGATATTATTACTCGATTTCTAAAGTGGGCGGAATTGTACATTTGTATGGAAGGTACCAGAAGGGGCGTGGTCATGTAGCCCATTTTCAATACCGTAAGTAGTTTTAGGGAAATATTAACTCGTGCAAAATCTTAAAACATTTAGTTGCGTCTTTCGAAAGTTATCGTGCGAACCAGCCGGACAGCCAGACAGACAGACGGACAGACAGACAGACAGCCAGACGGACATGGCTCAAACGACTTAAAAAGTCATGAATCGAATTTGGTTCAAAGAAACCTAGGGTCTAAAGTCATTCCTTCTATGTGTTACACTTTTGGGTCGTATCAAATGATATATACCCTCATCCCTAAGGGTGATGGTATAAAAATCGCGCTATTAAATTTTTGCCTGCGGCGCTACTAAACCCAACATATCCATTTCCACTCTAATTTGCAAAAAAAAATATTTTTTCCAGGATATACAAAAAAAAATGATTTTTAAAAAACCCGCGCCATTTGCTTAAAAAAAATTTTTGCCTACGGAGCTACTGCAACCATCCCAACCGTTACAACTCTAATTTAAAAACAAATAATATTTAAAAGGGATATATCAAAAAAAAATATAATTACAATCCATAGCTTTTTTTTAAATATTTTTCAAATTTTTCTTAATTTTTTCCACTTTTATACTTTTTTTAATCAATTTTCATTTTTCAAATATTTCTTTTTGGACTTTTTCTTGAATTTTTTTAAATATTTCTTGAAATTTTCCATTTGTTTTCTTTATTTTTTTTTAAATTTTTTCTCAATTTTCTTTTTTTAATTTAAAAAACCTCAAAAATTCAAAAAAAATTAAAATTTTCACACATTTTTGATGACATTTCATTTTTCTATGTAATTTTTCAATTCATTTCCTTAAATTATTCTAATTTTCCATGATTTTTCCCCATTTGTTTTAATTTTTTACGGAGTTTTTGAGAAAATTTCCTGATTTTCTATTTTTTTTAGAATTTTTCAATTTATTTCCTTAAATTTTTCTAACTTTTCCCATGATTTTTTCAATTTTTTTTTTGGTATATCCCGGAAATTTAAATGGATCTAACTCGGTCCAGGAGACCCGTAACATCGTTGGATTCGTCTCGAAAATATCTTTCATTTGAGTACCCACACATGGGGGGTCATCATAGAACCCAGGGGGCCCCCGGGCCTTTGCGCCAACTTTGACCTCGATTTTCGTGTTTTGGGGCGTATTTGGGGGGTAGCATTTTTTTTGGGCTCCCGCCCCATATTCTGCACATATGCCGAAAATGTAATATTTTTCTGAGGGTGAGGGTATATGTAAGTCGATTTTCCCGACTAAAACTTTCTTACTTGTTTTCTAGCACGTTTTATACAGCCACAAAGTTTGCTGGGATACGTAAAAGATTGAAAGCAGAGCACATAATAATTTCTGCTATCGGAGAACGAATTGTAAAGGCTTTTTAACAATTTTTTCTCATTGCATTTACGCTATCCTCATGCAATATAATGAGACACATAAGAAGACGTGCAATTGGAAAATTTACAATTATTGACCGCAGCCCAAGGCAACTCAAAATTAAAGTGATTCAATAGAATAAATAAAATAAACTAAAGACGGTTTCGGTTTTCTGTCCGTTTCTCCACAAATACAAGATAAATAAACAGACCAAATTTAGACATCCTGCAGTTTTGCTTTTTTAAGTTATGGAAGAAGTATTAATTTTTGAAAAATAGTGTATACGATGCAAATTCATTAATACTTTGGCCCATACATAACGCTCGTATATTTTTTTTGGACAAAAACAGTACATTTCACTTAAATTTTTTAAAAAAGCAGTACATCGATTTGGAAAAACAGTACTTTTTGCAGTACATATTTACATAGCATATATATTTTATTCAATATGTAAAAAAATTAACAATCATTTCCAGAATCAACTTTTGTGGTTGTTTTGTATTTGTCGTTTGAAGCAATTTGAATAAGCAATGCTGGCTTCGTTTTGAGATAATTGTAGAAATCAACGCATTTGTACTTCATATTACATTTGACGGCCAGAATCGCCTTCAATGTTTGCACATCTAATCGGGTTTTGTCTGGCGTCCAAGTTTTGGTTAGTCAGAGAAGATTAGCTCCACTGATGCTGAAGTTCCTGGCAAACATAAAATATATTCAACGATCGTGGCCATTTATTTGAATTCGCAATCAGCGTTATTGTGATGAATAAATATCTCCACCCACCTATCCACAATCGAAACATTGTCTTCTCTCCATTGCATAATTTTGTCGCTCGTTTTTGATATATCGAAATTAGGTGTGCAAATATACCGCATTTTCATTGGCATTGTACAAATTGTATTCGCTTAACTTGTTCATAACGGCTTCGACTTCATTCCATTAGTATAAAAGCATTCAAATCAAAACAGGCAAAATTACCGAAAAAATCAGTGCGTAATCTGCCATCGCAATCGAATTGTATCCATTGTCAATAAGTTTTTGCTTATTTTCGAAGTAAGCAATATTATTGCATGAATTCGCTGTTCGCCGTTTATATTTCTATTATGTATCAAAAAACAGTACTTTGAGGGAGAAAAGCAGTACGCAGTTTTTGATGTCGAAAAACAGTACTGTACTGCGAAAAACAGTACAGATACGAGCCTTACCCATACACTATATATGTATGAAGACTATATGAACTTGTGAACCCGTTTCTTCACAAATTCTTACCGATCGTTCTTGTAGTATTAAATTCATCTGTATCAAATTTGAATAAGATCGAATACTTCCCTGTATTAATACCCCATATGCCATGTGCCCCAATGTACCCCACTGTGCAATGTGCCAATGTGCCAATTCTATCTCAATGATTTTTTGTTTGCTGTATACTCGATCAATTATAGTTATTATTAGTAAACCCTGTATGCGTTAGGGTGCAGACAACTTTGTTTTGCCATTTAATAGAGTTAAATATCAATATTTATGGAAAAATTAAGAAATGTCTATTATTGGTTAATATGTATATATATTTCAGCACATTGATAATAACTATAATTGATCGTCTAAACAAAGAAATTAACAAGCAGACAAACACCTATTTTTGATAATATTATTATTACAATCTATTATGGCAAATATTTTTGTATAAACCGGCATCTAAAGGCTCGGCCAATTTAAGAAAACTCACACCTTATACGAGCACATGAACATGACCAAAGTTAAAACTTTTAGTCACATGAACTTAAAAGTACTCCAATTTAGACGTCAGGTGGTCTATGGTCAAGATAACGTATTCAGATGTGTGTGTGTGTGTGTGTGTCTGTGCTATAAACTATAAAACGGCAAACCCAAATACATAGTAAACCATATGATTTAGCGATAACTTCACTTATCTATAATGTTATCGGATTCAATATAAGATTTCATATATCGAGCTCGTGAGCTAAGTGTTTGCTTACGCTCTTGTATATGGCAGTGATCTACGGCGGTGGGCGTTTTCAGAAAACTACTGGTGCACTCGTTAGTTATGTTGCTGCAATAATAAACTACTGTTTGTTTTTTGCGGTAGTTTGGTACCGCATCGAAAAAAAACAATAACAAAACCAGTACAGAAATGTCAGTCAGATAAACTGACTGAAAAATACCCTCACCCCATGTATGATACTGTAAGTTTTGTTTTGAGAAATTGAAATTAACCGATTTTTAATAAAATATTAAATTTGTAATATTATTTGTCTGCTTGTCAATCTTAAACGGTTGGAGATAGGACTTTGAAATTTTGGTAATTTCAGTGTTATTGCAAAAATATATGTACATATGTGCAAATATGGAGGCAAATTCAGTAATTTGTATGGGAGATCCCAGATGGGTTGTGTCGAATATTTAGTACAGTTTTCTGTGGTTTTGCCTACAATTACAAAATTTGATTCCAAGTTATGGGAGAATTATTAATTTTCGAAATATAGTAAATTTTAAATAAACCGATATAGCCATATTCACTCTGAAATCAAATTTTTATAACCGTAAATTTTTCGCAAAGTTTGACTAAATTCTGTGTATTGACTGATTTCGGTCATTTGTATGGAAAGGTACCAGATGGGGTGTAGCAAAGGTTTCGTGGCAACGGTTTGTCTACTATTACAAGATAATCAAATTGTTCTTCTTAATTGGCAGCAGCAACAAAAATTCATCTATCAGTAGCCGCACGTAGAAAAGAATTCCTAGCGCTTCGGTCTTTTGCGAGCCGTAGATAGTTAGTCACACCAAGTGTAGATAACAGCTCTTTCACCTGATCCATCCAACGTAGTTTTGGTCGCCCATCGAGTTTATTGACGAAGACCTTTCCAACTGGAACTATTTTATCCATTCGTACAGCGTGTCCAAACCAGCGCATTCGGTCTATTTCAACGCGCTGAACTACGTCGATGTCGTTGTACAGCTCACACAGTTCGTGGATCACTCAACGACGATACTCGCCCTAACGATGATGGGTCCAAATATTTTGGGTAGTATTTTTCTCTCGAAAACTCCCAGAATAGATTGATCCGCCTGCGTCATTAGCCAGGATCCTGCGCATAGGTAAGATGAGAGTCTGGCAGAGTTGGATCTTTGTTCTTCGAGAGAGCGCTTTGTCATTAAATCGCTTGCTTAACGTATAGTAGCTGCGGTTTGCGATCAAACCTCGTCTCTTAATTTCCAGGTTGACAATATTAATTTTGATTATGGCGGAGTCGAGACGAAATCATCTACCACTTCAAAGTTATAGTTGTCAACGTTCATGCAGCGTCCTAAACGAGTAAACTCTTTGTTCGTTAAAACAAATAACTAAGTTTTATCCTTATTAATCACCAGACCCACTTCTGCCGACTGCTTCTCAATGATCGAAAAGGCCGCAGTAACATCGCGCAGTCATCGGCTAATTAAATCTTTATCATCGGCAAACGTGATCAGCATGCGGCTTTAGTTAAAGATTATGCCAGTCGTGGTTACTGCTGCCTTCCGCATGATAATCTCCATTATGATATTAAAGAGATCGCAAGACAGACTATCGCCTTGTCTAAAGCCTCTCTTGGTGGAAAATGGTTCAGTCAGATTTTTTCCAATTTTCACTGAAGACTTCGTGTCAGTGTCGTCCTGCAAAGTCGTATTAGCTTCGCGGGGATACCAAACTCAGCCATAGCATCTAACAGCTTCTGTCGTATCGGACTGTCGAATGCAAATGAACAAAGGTGTCGATCTGCATTTCTTGGATCTTCTTTAGGATTTGTTGTAGTGTGAATATCTGGTCGGTTGTGGATTTACCAGGTCTAAAGCCCCACTGATAATGTCCAATCAGGATCACTAGGATGGACTTTAGTCTTTCACATCACACACTAGACAGGATCTTGTATGCGATGGGTAAAAGGCTGATCCCGCGATCACAGGACATAAAACACTCAGATTCCAATCATCGGGCATGCATTCCTTGAGCCAAATCATGTTTATGAGCTGGTGCATCCACGTTGCCAGCTCATGGACAGTCTACTCCATCGTCGATGATTGGTGTGATTTCGTCTGGGTGACCAGATTTCCGTCTCCGTCCTTACAGGTGGAGATCCCTGTTTAAAAACCTTTACTTTTTGCCTTTTGGTAGGACTTTCGGGCTTCCCCTCTATCGCAGTAACTTTCGATATCCTGGCTCTCTCTTTTCTTGCATACACGCTTTTCCGCCTGAAGAGGCGCGTCATCTCCCTCCTCTTCTCATTATAATGCTGCGACACTGCACGCGTTGCCATATGCTGCAGTTTTGCCCTGTACAAAGCTTCCTTAACTTCAGACCTTTCGCGACATTCCTCATCGTACTAGGGCTTGTTTGAGCATGGTTTTGCATGGTCGTTGCGGCAGTGGTCATAGAATTCGCAATATGCTGCCACTGGGTGTCGGGAACATCAGAATTAGGGGGGTTGGTTTGAAGTAGTTAAGGGAGTTGGTTGGAGTAGGCATTGACTATCTCGGTGGTATGCAGCTTTGTGTTGTCTAGCTACCTTTGCGTTTGTTTACGAGCATTTTTAGCACTGCTTAATCGTGTGCGAAATCTTGACGTCCATTACGCTTGAGACATGCCTTCCATCACTTACCACGTGATCAATCTGGTTTCTTGTATTTTGATTAGGGGATATCCAGGTAACCTAGTGGATATCTTTCTGCTGGAAACTGGTTTCACTTACTACCATGTTTCTTGCCGACGATAAGCTAACTGGTCTGAATCCCATATCAGAGGTGTAGTTTTGTAGAGTGAATTCTCCGACTGCTGAACCAAGAGCAGTCATGTGCAAGGCAGCGGTCATATATTTCCTCCAGGCGCTCATAGAATGCATCTGTAACGACCTCATCTGTGTCTTCGGGGCGTGTACAAAAATCAAGTAATGTAAAAATATTTCGCCTTGAAGCGAATAGTGGCTATTCGGTCACTTACAGGTTTAAACCGCGAGACCAAATGTCGAAGTCTTTTGCCGACTATTTTAAATTCGTGTTTTTCAGCATGGCAGCTATAAAAGATATCACAGTGTATCCCTGTCCCGTCCATCGCATTTCCTGTATAGCAGTGATGTCAGCCTAGTGTTTGTCGAGGACTTCCGCCAGTTGTATATAGGCACTTTCTCTGCAAAGATTTCGGACACTCCAGGTGCATATCCGTAAATCATGGTCCTTATACCGTTTGCGGGGGTCGTCAACATTTGTGGGGTACTTGTTTTTTCTTTTCTTCGTGTTTTCAAAATAATTTGTTTTGTTTAAGGAGAGTGGCTTAGTGTGACCTAGTTTCTTGGGACTGCCAAAGCCACTAACAGAGCCATTGTGTTGAGCTTCAGTAACTTCTGTTACCTACTTCCTAAGACGCATCGGTGGTAGCATGCCATTTAGGTTACTCAACATTGCGCCTTCTCACATTTGCTACCACTGAACGGATGTTCAATGGCATTGCCCGGGAAATACGTGATCACTCGGACGTTGTGAGCTGCTTAGGGACCTCACAGAATTTGGGCACGATCGCGTTGGGTGTATTGATATTATTATTCGGTTTCTAAAGTGGGCAGAATGGTACATTTATATGGGAGGTATCAAAAGTCAAATATTGAATTTGGTTCAAAGAAACCTAGGGTCTAAAGTGCCTACTTCTATGTTTTACACTTTTGTTTCGTATAAATCAAAATATAAAAATACAATGTTCGGCTGCGGTGTACTAGTAGTTGCGGTCTACTGGTGCTGATCTCTGGTATGTAGGGCATCTATGTCCAACAGTGTCACAATTGTACTCGCTTAATTCACACGTATTGTTTTTTCTCTCTCTTATTCAATAGCATTATGTTTCAACACACATTACATTTCTTACATAGCGGTCTGTCGCTCGCTCCCACTCTAAATCACTCTCTCTCACTTATACCACTTTATTTTATTTTGGTCGTCTATGATGTAGGGCCACTCACCATTGTTGCCAATGGGGAATAACCACAACGTAAACCAATCAATTCCACTGCTGCACAGATGAGCCATCGCATATACATACATGAATTGATAAAAACCCTATTAAGTCATTCAATGCCGTTAGTACTACACAAATAGTCGAACCTAAACGATCGCACTGAACTCGTAAAAACATCGAAACGAACGGAAAATATTTGAACAAGAAACCAAAAACACACACACAAAATATGAAGAAATTCTCCATTGTGGTCATATTGGTGGTGGCTGTTTTTGCCCAGACACAAGGTGAAGATTAGAAAAACAATTAAAAAATTTAACAAAAATACTGTAAACAACGAAAGACGCAAAGCACGTGATTAACAGAGAACCAACCATATGTGAATCATATTATTAATTTCCAAGAGAGTTAACACCAATCAATAATGTCGTTGAAAATATCAATCAAGAGTTTACTCGTGGAATTTTTTTAATTGCCTAAGAATCAACAAATTAATTGAGTGATTGGTTGAATTACTTATTGTGAAGAAATACGAATATACAATTACAATGTGCAACGACGGAATACAAAAATTTAAAAATATGTTTTTTTTTTATTCATAATTGTGTAATAATTATTAAAGTTAACATGTTTCATGGAAAGGTTCTACAATAGTTTGATATATATTACCTTAGGAACAATATACAAATATTTGTTCTCGAATAATTTATCACACTCAATAGCATTGAGGCCGTTATCAAATATTGGAAAAGATTAAATTGTTTTACTTTTGAATACAGACTAAAGCCATTGCATTAACTGTATTATGACATATGAAACATTGATATTGGTTGAATGTTATGTTAACGCAAAGTAGATCCACTATTGGTTAACACATATTATCCTTCTTTACCGTAAAGAGATTCTGTAAAGGACAACGTACGAAATTTTATACGGACGGGTCGAAAATTATCAATCAGGTACGGTATGGAGTTTACTCTATGGAACTAGTCGTGTTCATCTCTCATAAACTGTGAGATCACTGTAGTCACTACAGTGTAGTGCATCAATTGTAGTATCAACTGTGTACGTGAGAGGAAAATCTATCCAGCGTTGAATAATGGTAAACCTATGAACTCTTTGTTACTATGCAAACCAAAGGTTGTAACGATCCACCAAAAATCGGCTCAAGTTCTTATGAAAGTGGCTACCTCCTGGCTCCGGCCGTGCTCAGTCTTGGGACGATTCTTTCCATATTCATCTAACTGTGCCAGTACTGCACCAACACCCACCATTCTCGCTTCGCACCGTACTATAAAGGACTTGGTAAAATCAGCATGAACTAATACTGGAGCAGTGCACAATTTCTCTTTCAGTAACTGAAATGACTTTTGTACTTAATCAGTCAACTTCAAAGATTTCTTCTTCGATAACAGCTCAGTAAGATGAAAAAGTGTTGGTTGAATAATCCTCCATGAATCTTCTATACCAACCTATCATGTCCAAAAACTCTCGTAGCTGCCGCATAGATAATGGTACCGAAAAATTCGATATCGACTTTACCTTATCTGGGTCTACCGTTTTATTACAAAGGTGCTTTTCCTAACGTTGATTGTGAGCCCTGCCTTACGAAATCGTTCAGCCACTTCCTTCAAATACTGCAAGTGTTCCTCAAAGTTTCTCGAAACGAACAGTAGATCATCCAAATGGACGAAGACATGATTTTTCATGTGATAAGGAATAACTATGTATATCCATAAGTCGACACATGGTCTGTGGTGCTTTGCATAACCCAAATGGCATTCTGGTCGACCGTTACAAGGGATTAACTCTAGTTTTGACGGGGCATTGCGAGAATTCTGAAGGTCACTGCAAATAACTTCTGTCGAACTTTCCATGATAAAGAAGAGATAGTTTACATATACCCTCACCCTAAGTAAAACAGAATATTTTCTAATATATTGATATTATTGATCCAAATTCTAAAGTGGGCGGAGTGGTACATTTTTATGGAAGGTACCAGAAAGGGTTTGGCCATACTTCTAGATTTTTTTCCACAACGTTATTTTGATTTAGCTTTACTAAATACTATTATATTATATTACTAGCTTTCCCGGCTCGCGTTGCTTCAACCGATCGTTTTAGGATTTTAAGCAGTACAGGTAAACTGCAAAGGTATGAACACCCTCTAAAAGTACGAATTTCAAAATATACTTTTGTATCGCACAACTAAAATGGACTGATACCCCGTCTAATTCTAAAAGAAACTTTTATCCATTTTTCGGTATTTTTACACATAAAGAACAAATTTCGAAAAATTACTTTACATCGCACAACTAAAATATATACTTCTATACGTTTAGACATGTAGTAACAGTTGTATCCATTTTATATCAGTAGCAGTTTGGTCTGGACGACAGTATCATTTCAATCAATTTTAATTTTTTTTTACCCAGAAATATCGGATTTTAAAGAAACCTTGTATACATTTTGATAGTGAGCATTTTCATGATGATTGCATTAGTCGATTGATCTGGGTAATGCTGCAAGTTTTATCTCTTATTGGTAATTTTTATCTCTAAAAGTACGAATTTTGAAAAATATATTATTAGCTGATGTTTACTCGAAAAGGGGAACAGCCACTCCAAATTTCATCACCCTATCTACAGCCATTTTACCTAATCACTTAGTTAAGCAATTTCTATTAATATGACCGACATAACAATTTTTTCAAAAGAGGCGTGGCACCGCCCATTTCCCGGCGAAACGTAATCTCCCATGTACCATTTCCATATGTAGCAAATGCCATCTTCATACCTTTGATGGCTCGTGAAATATGACCGATTGAAGTTTTGGTTTGTGTGGGCGGTGCCACGCCCCTTTTACTAAGATGTTTTCATGTAACCTACGATAGAGGCCCTACGGATAGTACTACACATGAAAATTTCATTGCAATCGGTCCATTTATTTCTCCCAGATAGCGATTTTTTCAAAAAGGGAGTGGCACCGCCCAATTTTCCAGCGAGACGTATTACTCTTTATTTCAATAAGATATGCAGCAAATCTTATCTTCATACCTCAAATGGCTCGTGAGATGTGACCGATTGAAATTTCGGTTTGTGTGGGCGGTGCCACGCCCCTTTGTCTAATTATGTTTTCATGTAGCCTATTTTAGAGGCCCTATGGTCAGTATCAAACATAGAAAATTCAATTGCAATCGGTCCATTTATTTGGCCCATATAACGTTTCCACTAACAAATAATTTTTTCTTTCCTTTCAATCGGTCCATTTATTTGGCCCATATAACGTTTCCACTAACAAATAATTTTTTCTTATACGACCGATATACGTACCAAATCTCGACTTCGTACCTATAATTGTTTAAAAGATACAGCCATTTCAAAATTCGAGTTGTATGGGGCGGTGCCACACCCATTTTACCCCGAATTTCCAAAAATCCGTTCTAAGTGCGCGCCTACGCAATAATATTTCAAATTTCAAGGTTCTAGCTTTAGCCGTTTTGGCTGGGGAGTGATCAGTCAGTCACCCAAGCCAAGATCGCGTTGGGTGGATTGATATTATTACTTGATTTCTCAAGTGGGCGGAGTGGTACATTTGTATGGAAGGTACCATAAGAGTGCGTGGCTGAACTTAGGTTTATTATGTTTATTTAATAAAGAATTTGGGCACGGTTGGATGTATTAATAATATTAATCGATTTCTAAAGTAGGCGGTACCAGAATGGGGCGTGGCTAGACTTCCAGTTTGTTTCTCTTTATGCTGCTTTAGCTTTACTAAATACAAAATTTGGGTACGATCGCGTTGGATGTATTGCTATTATTACTTTATTTCTTAAGTGGGCGTAATGGTACATTGTTGCGGAAGGTACTAAAAGGGGCGTGGCTAGACTTCAAATATTCCCTCCAAAACTTTATTCTGTTATACCTCTCCAGTAACAGAATTTGGGCACGATCGCGTTGGGTATATTCATAGTATTACTCGATTTCTACAGTGGGCGGAATGATATATTTGTATGGTACGTACCAGAAGGGGTGGAGCAATGTAGCCTATTTGCAATACCGTAAGTAGTTTTGGGGAAATATTAACTCGTGCAAAATTTCAAAACATTTGGTTGCGTCTTTCGAAAGTTATCGTGAGTACCAGCCGCCAAGCCAGACGGACATGGCTCAAATGACTTAAAAAGTCATGAACCGAATTTGGTTCAAACAAACCAAGGCTCCAGGGTTCGTATTGGCTCGCTCGCGAGGCGCTCTTTTCCTGAAAATTGGCCAAAAGCTCGCGAGCCGAGAGCTCAGTTGAAATTTTGTGGCTCTTGGCTCGCGAGCTAAGAGCCAATTTTCTGGAAAAGAGCGCCTCGCGAGCGAGCGTGCCAAGTGCTTGACTTGCGAGCTAGGTACAAAAGTTGTGTAACTTTTCTGTTGCACAAAGTACTTTTTTTTGTACCAGAATACTTTTTTGTACCAAAAAGTACTTTTAATGTACTTTTCGGCTCCGAGTTCTTTTTTTGTACCAAAGTGCTTTTTTATGCCAAAAAGTACTTGTTTTTGACCCAAAAACACTTTTGTTGCACAAAGTACTTTTTTTGAACCAGAGTACTTATTTCTACCAAAAAGTACCTTCGTGGCTCGAGAGCCGAGAGCTTGTTTGAAATTTGGGGCTCTTTTCTAGTTTTGAGGCTCCTGGAGAGCGAGCCAATACGTACTCTGCTAGGCTCTAAAGTGACTCCTTCTTTGTGTTACACCTTTGGGGTAAAGTATGAATCTCGATGTGACCAGTTAATGTCACTTTTTGACCAACATATTCGCTAACTTTATCTAATGATTGATTGATTTTTTTAAGGACTCCTATGATAAATATTAATTAATACTTTTTCTTAATATATTTTGTAGTTTTAGCCCAGGACCAATTCAGTTGCTACGAATGTAATGGAGAAGAATGCAATGCCAATCCAAAAGCAACTGTTTGCAGTGCCACAACTGTGGCAACACCAAGACCAACAGAGCCGCCAACAGCAACAACAACCCCAACACCAACCACTGCAGCTCTAACAAGTCAGTCCGCTGTGGTCGAATCGAAAAATCTGACACGTGCCGAATCCGAATTTGTTTGCTACACCGTCTCCTATAACAGTAAGTATTAGTAAAAAAAAACAAGATTTTATTCATACAAAAAAAGTAGCTAAGCAGATCTGGATCTTTTTACTCATTTTTTACCTGATTAATAGTTACTAGTACCTGATTTTATCGCAACTTGTTCCTTATTAATGTATTACTTTCTCTTGTATTTTTTCAGCTGGTAACAAAACCCTCAGGAAAAAGGGTTGTGTGGAAAACTCATTGAACGCCTGCAACATTGCCATTGATAGCGTCACATATCCCCTAGAGGCGTGTATCATATGCCGTGAATCCAAATGTAATTCAAGTGCAGGCCTCAAGTTGTCTGTAGCATCAGCAGTTTTGGTGTTCATCTTTATGTTACTTAAGTAATTGACAGTATTTCAAAAGTTGTCCACTAATCAGTATTTGTTATTAAGTGCGAGAATGTTGCATAATAAAGAAGACTATCAGTGTAGTTACCCAAAAAATTATATATTTTGTATAAAAGTACGAAACAATGTTCGTTAAATTACAACAAGCTTAGCACAATTTTAAGAATTGACTTAATTAATTTGTATTCTGATTTTCACCTAAATAATTTATTTATTATTTTAGTCTTTTTGTTAAACTAATATTATAAAAGAAAATGATTCAAGAAGGGCCAAGGTCCTTGCCAATCCTGGCTCTAAACCGTTATTATTATTATTTCTATTGGCCTTGAAATAAACTCGACAGCATATTTTTCTCTTAGTGTCTAGGTCAGAGCCGAAATAATAAGAGATTTCCATTCGCATTGATCTTGAGCGCACTGTCACCAGTCAGTCATATCAAGCAGTGTCAGTGATTCCTCCACCTGACCCTTTCAAAGCAGTAGAATATCTTTCGCAATGGAGTTACCTCATCCTTTCTCACGCCACGGCCCAGCCAGCGTAATCGTTGTATTTTGATTCGCTTGATTATATCAATGTAGAGGTATAACTAGTATAACAGCTCATGGTTCATCCGAACATTGAAATTGCCGTTAACTAAAATGTGTTTTTACATTTAGCGCAGTATTTTTTATCTGAAATACCGCCAGGTAAGCATTATTGGACTGCGTATGCACCCAAGATACGGGGGCACACAGCAGGGCCAGAAGTAGTAGTACATGGTACAGTTGAACGTTGGTAGTTCTCGTAACCCAAAGAAACACCCATTGGCGAGCACTGTTCACCATTTCGTTTCCAAGCTGACACTGTATCCATTACCTCAATTCAACCAGTAACAAAGTTTCAGTAGGGTAACCCGACATACATATATATATATATTACATCACCCTCAGTACAACAAACAGTTTTCTATTATAATTATATTATTACTCGATTTCTAAAGTGGGCGTTGTGGTACATTTGTATGGGAGGTACCAGAAGGGGCGTGTCTAGACTTCCAGATTATTTCTCTAAAACTTTATCCTGTTATAGCTTTACTACATACAGAATTTGGGCACGATCGTGTCAAGTCTATTGAAATTATTACTCCATCTCTAAAGTGGGCGAAGTGGTACATTTGTATGGGAACTTGAACTTTACTAAATACAGAATTTGGGCACGATCAGGTTAGGTCTTTTTATAATATTAATCGATTTCTAAAGTGGGCGGTACCAGATGTGTATGGGAGGTACCAGATGGGGCTTGGCTAGACTTCCATTTTTTTTTCTCAAATACTGTATCCTGCTATAAATTTACTATAGAAAGAATTTGGGTACGATCGCGTTGAATTTATTGATATTATTACTCCATCTTTAAAGTTGACGGAAAGGTACATTTGTATGGGAGGTACCAGAAGGAGCGGGGCAATGTAGCCCATTTGCAATACCGTAAGTATTTTTGGGGAAATATTAACTCGTGCAAAATTTTAAAACATTTGGTTGCGTCTTTCGAAAGTTATCGTGCGTACCAGCCAGACAGACAGACGGACATGGCTCAAACGACTTAAAAAGTCATGAATCGAATTTGGTTCAAAGGAACCTAGGGTCTAAAGTGAGTCTTTCTATGTGTTACACTTTTGGGTCGTATCAAATGATATATACCCTCATCCCTAAGGGTGACGGTATAATAATCGACTTTCTCGCTGCGCCCCCAACCAGAGCACATTTTGTTCGATGATAAATTTGTCTTATCCTCATTGACTGTCAAAACCATTTTCGCTGACTCGTTTTCTACCGATGAAAAGACAGTTGTTCATCATATGCGAGCAGTAATATGACTCATAATATTAAATATGGTGACAGACATGTTTACTGTTGCTTTCCACAACACCTTCTCCATCACTTTGTTGAACAGTATGCATGACAGAGCAACACTCTATCTAAGACCTCTCCTCGTATCGAATGGAGTAGATAGATCCTTGCCAAACCGAACAGAGGATTTGGTATTCGCAAGGATACACCGGCAGAGACGGATTATCTTAGCAGAGACATGGCCTCGTATAGTCGATTCCCGATAGGCCATGGAAGGCTACTCTGGAATTGACAAAGAGATCGATTTGCTTCTTGCAGGTTTTCTCCACAATCTACCTGTGTGTAATCATCTGAACCATCGTTTATACTTCTGGCCTTAAGCCTCACTGATATCGTCAGTCAGGTTTACTGGCTGATAGAGAGGACCTTATATGCAATCGGTAAGATGCAAATTCCACGGTAGTTTTTACACCCACACCCCACTGTAGGCAGTGGGTTCGATATACGGGACACCATCGCAATCTCCCTTACAGCAATACTAACAAATATAAACTCCAACACCACAACGCAATGGCCTCCGTGGCAAAATCAGCGAAATCGTAGAATTCATGAATCGGAAAATCATCAAGGTCGCTGCGATCCAGGAAGCAAATTTGACTGACACCTGTAGCTTGCACAGTTGCCAGGGTTACAATGTGCTACGAATGGATCGCACCAGAAGTGGAAGTGCGGGACTTGCTTTCTTATTGCACCATTTTGTGCAGTACAGTCCTATCTCGCCTGAACTTGACTAGAGACCCATACCTCGAATGTAGCTTTTGAGACCGGGACTGCCGAGATAAAGCTGTGCAACGTAAATATACCGACGATTGGTAGCTGTTCTCCGCGTTATATGCCGGACATTAGTCCGTTTCCTTAAGGCAATAACCGTGTGGTTCTAGGAGACTTTAATGCCCATCACGAGCTTTGCCATTCTATCCTAGCCAATGACCAGATAGACACAGCTTTGGTCGAGCAAATAGAAGGCTCTATGTTCAGCACAGCGAATGAGGACGCCCCCACACGGATTATGGATGGCTGTAGCAGCTCGCCAGATATCACCATCGTATCTCAAGGTCTGATTTATGACATTACCTGGCAGCCTGTCATTTCTCGTGGATCAGTTCACCTCCCCATTATCCTCTTCATTGACATACCAGCCGATTACATCATCTCTAAACGCAGAGGAAAGCAGACTGGAACGGGTTCAGAGAATTCACCAACCGCAGCTTCACTGCACTATCCATAACCTCACATATTCGGGTGGCTGAGAAGAATTTCCGAGACATCATACGAGCAGCGGCCGCTCGCGAATGTTAGGTCGTCATACGACTAACTCCCCAGCAGAGGCAGCGTGATGAAATTCGTTGTTCTAACCCTGCTGATCCTAGAATCGCAGAACTGAATCTAGAAATCAGTAAGATGGTCGACGAATATAACGGAATCTATGGCTAGCACATTTGGTGCTACCACTGTGACTGACCCAAAGAGGTGCGCATGTTATTTTAACGGTCAATTTATTGAGCATTCCAAGAGTGATAGGGCGAAAAGGACAGTAATGCGTCGTATTCATGCTCTCCGAGCCGAAGAAGTACCACCACAATTTACAGTTGGAGAAGTTCCAAATGTCATCCGCAGAGCAAAGTCATCCAAAGCGCTATACCCTGACGGAATATCCATGTTGATGCTGAAACAGTTCGACATACCGAGAGTCGAGTTCTTGATTGTCCCTGGCTACCCTTATAGTACCCGAAGCTTGGAAAATGAGCAAAGTGGTCCCGCTGCCAAAACCTGGCAATGATGCGAGTAGGGGAGAATCATACAGGCCTAGTTCTCTTCTCTCGCCAGTAGCAAAGACATTTGAGGCTTTAATCCTCCGGAGCCTGACAGGACATTTACCAATTGCGGATCATCAGCATGGATTCCGTAAGCAGCACAGTACAAATACTGCTTTACACGCCTCATGACGCTTGACTTATCGAAGGCTTTCGATACTGTCAACCACGCCACGCTTTTCGAGGACATCGCTAACACGCTCCTCCTGAACTGTTTGAAACGTTGGATCGTAAATTCCATGTGGGGACGCCAGGCATATGAGGAATTCAGAAACAAGAAGTCCAAGCCCAGTAGAGTTAAACAGGGAGTTCCCCTCGATTGATGACATATGTTAAAGGCTGAAATTGCCAATTTCTTCGCTGGCAGAAATATGAAAATGTTCGCCACCAAATCATCGGCCACACTTTTCAATGCATGGGCAGCGCAGGTGAAAAAGCAGTTCAACATGATAGTCGATGGCATAACAATTCCGACCACCACTTACCCCAAGATCCTTGGTGTCACATTTGAAAGCCTCCTCAGATTCAACGCGCACGCCACAGCTATCTGCAACAAAAGATGAGAAGTAGGAACAAAGTCACCAAGTCGGTATCCGGCAGCACTTGGGGAATCCGACAAAAACCGCTTTTTTAAAGCGGTAGGAAGGTCTGTGGTAAACTATGCAGCTCCAGTGTGGTCACCAAATGTGAGCGAGATGCAGTGGAAGAACCTGCAGACATGTCAAAATGCCGTACTGAGAACTGCTACAGGGTGCCTCCTTATGTCGTCTGTGGACCACCTACATGAGGAGCCGAAGGTCATACCCGTGCGCCGACACAATTTACTTCTGTCAAAGCAGCATCTGCTTGGATGTTACCGGTCCAGCCATCCCAACCACCATCTTATGGATAGGCTCCCACCCCCCAGGCAGGTCAGGAAAGACCTTCATGATTCAGAGCGCTAAGTCCAATGTTACAAGAGAGAGCCTCTAGATCAAAGAGCATTTCAGGCAGGCTTAGCGGACATTCACTTGGACGCAATCGTCGATGCCGTGAATAACTATAGAGTGAATGTCGTGCTTGGGGAACACCCTCCATCAGTGGCTTCGGAGGTAGAGGTATTACCGCGGCAGACAAGAGTAAAAATAACTAAATTGTTGTTTTTGTTTAAACACAACAACAAAATACTACTAAAGAGGAGAGTCGATTGCGAAAACACTGAAAGCATTAATACACATTGTGTTGTGTTTGCTAATAACTGTGTCAGAGACACACTGTGTCAGATAAGCTCACCTACTTCTAATATTGATTTGCCGCTTTAACCGCAAAAAAATACTACACATTTTTTTAAAAACTTTATTTTATGAAAATCTAAATGTTTAATCAATATTTATAACGAATATATTCTGATACAACTACACTTAGAATATTTTTTTTTATATAATTCATGCCATGAAATATATATCGGAATATATCATTAAGCCCCCAGTGACGACGGCAGGCATTAAAATCCACATATAGATATTCAATTGCAACTTATTGCCACTGCTATTGAGCAGTTTATTGTTGCAGCCATCGGAATAGCATAATTTGCAATATTTATCATCGTTTAGGCAACTGCGAAGACTTTCTTCGGGCAATTCTTCAATGCAGCCTCGCGTTGTAGTGTTAGTGTCGCCTAAAAAGAAAATGGAAATTAATAATTTTATAAAATCGCAATATGCGTCAGCTATAAAGTAAGTGCACGCACCTTTATATATTGTAAAACAGCCATTGTGCATTTTGGACTTGTCTGCACCCTTATCCTTACAATTAGTTTGTGTTGTTGGCGATTGGACACAGGTAAGGTCACCGTCACTATTGCAACTATAACATTTGGTTTGATTGTCCGAATTTGGCGACTCTGTGCCTCCTTCATTGTTGTCCCCTGCTGGATTATCGTTTTGCATGCCTTCCTCGTGTTCTGGCGGCTGCTCATTAGTAGGTTCGGTTTGTGGTCCAGGGGGTAATTCTTCGGGTTGTGTGGCGGTATCAGTTTCAGGTTGTGATTCTGGTTCTGGGTCAGGTTCTGGATCAGGTTCTGGCGCTGGTTCGGGATCAGGTTCGGGTTCAGATTCTGGCGCAGGTTCTGGAGCAGGCTCGGGATCAGGTTCTGGGGCTGGTTCCGCCGCAGGTTCAGCTTCGACCTCGGGATCCGGTACTGGTTCAGGCTCCACTTCTGCCTCGGGTTCGGGCTCAGATTCTGGTTTCTCTTCTGCTTCAGCTTCTACTTCTGGTTCTGCTGCAGGCTCAGCTTCTGGTTCTGTTTCGGCTGCTTCACCACCCTCTTCTTCCTGATTTTCTTTAACCGGTCCCGGTTTATGTTCGAATATCTCTACATCATTAGGTGTCTTATGTATTCCGTTAACTTTATTGTCTCCCATTGGAGATAAGAATTGTGATTTATGTTCCTCTACTTGGTCGATTTCATTTGTTTCTGCCGCTGGTTGTACTTCAATAGATGTAATTTGGAAACTATTGTGTATAGGTGAACTTGGAGATGTCATTTGTAGAACGATTGGTAGGGGTAATGACGTCGCAACAGGACTTGGCGGCGGACTATTAGAATCCACATCTGTAATAAGAAATACGTGATATAAAATTATGATATAAAGTTGTGGAAACTATATAATCTTAATAACTTAACCCCTAAGGAGGAAAATAAAAGTTAAAATACTTTGTTTAACACCGTTATATGGCGTGAGTCTATAATGAATGAGGTATGGGATAGCTGCTTGCATTGTTGTTAATTGTCCAACAACCAAGGTTTTATATGGGTTAATGGGCATTTCAGTCTACCGACTTTAATGCGCATTACTGACTAGGGTTCAAAGAATTGAGATCATTGGCATGGGCGTTAGGCGCACCATATCCACTGATGTGGTTTTAATTTACTTGTTGCCAATGGGAATCACAACTCTCAACAATGGGGACTAGTGAATTTTAGTCATGGAACAGTACCCATAGGTACTTTGGACATAACAACATGTGTGGACTATTCGAAAGAATAGTCCGGATAGAGATTTTTGGAATAACGCAGCAGCAGATGTAGAGAGAAACCAAAATTTGGATGTGTCTAAAATGAATGATCAGATGGGTTTTGCGGCTTCATCCATGGCATTGCAGATATCGACTGCCTGATCACTGCAGTGTATATAAATTGGATAAATTCGCGATAAAATAAGTTAGAAAATTGGATAGAAGATAAGAAAGCAGCATTAATAGAAGTCACTGCCTATTTTTACCATCAAACTTAGGGATGAGGGTATATATCTTTTAATACGACACAAAAGTGTAACACATAGAAGAAGTCACTTTAGACCCAAGGTTTCTTTGAACCAAATTCGATTCATGACTTTCTAAGTCGTTTGAGACATGTCCGTCTGACTGTCTGGCTGTCCGGCTGGTTCGCACGATAACTTTCGAAAGACGCAACCAAATGTTTTGAAATTTTGCACCAGAATTGTACCTAAGGCTTAAATAAATAATTTCTATTAATAAAACTATGTAAAAAATCAAATTGCATGTATCGAATGAAATCTTCAAAAAAATTAAATTTTTGGCCTTTTTGTAAATTTTGCCAAATAACTCCAAATTTCTCACTACATAAGTATATAGCCTGTCTCATCTGGTCCGTGCTGATGATATTGAATGACGACACTGTCCCAAGCACTGTACTGTATGGTTTGCATATCTATGTATTACGTATGATTAATATTAATTTTATGCGGATTTAATATTAATCATACGCACATCGTTCCAATATTGTGGATTTATGGTATAATGAAACGGTGCAACTGCCAATATTGGGGGGAGGAGGGTGAGCATTTCCCAGTCAGGGTGGAGGTACTAGGTCAGTATAATAAAACACCAAAGGGCTTAAATTCTTAGTTGATTTAAAGACATCTGTCAGTCTGTCTGTCCTCGCGATTACAAGCGGAGTTTAAGAGATATACAATTTGGAATGAAAGCGTATAACCACACAACGGAAGTTAAGTTCTAAAATAAGCAAGATCGGTCGGAAACTACTCCCATTTCCCATATAACATAAACTCTCCTTTTTTGGGGTCTGTACCTGCGATTACAGCCATAGTTTAATGGGTATTGAAATTAAATTTTGTATGCAAGCTTCAATTCTCTAAACGAAGTTTTAGTTTTAAGATGAGCAGAATCGGTCAAAAACTACTTCCACCACCCTTATAAATTGCCCTTTTTTTGGATCTGAGCCTGCGATCACAATCTTAGTTTAAGACTTATCGAACTGAAATTCGGTATGCATATCCTCTACACCTTAAACGAAAGTTTAGTTCTAAGATGAACAAGATCGGTCTAAAGGTACTCGCACCTACCATATGATCTCGCCATTTTTGGATGTCTTCCCTGCGATTACAGCCGTAATTTAAGAGCTGAAATTTGTAGGCAAGCTTCTATCCTCTAGGCGGATCTAGAGTTCTATAATAAGAAAGATTATTCCCACCTCCCATATAATTTTTCCCCTTTTTGGGGTTCTGCCTCTATGAGTACAGCTTCTATCCTCTAAGCAGAGCTTGAGTTCTACAGTGAGCAGGATCGAACAAAAAAATATTCCCACCTCACATACAAATTGGATCTGTCTCTGCGATCACAGTCGTAGTTTAAGAGCTATCGAGCTGATATTCGGTATGCTAGCTTCCACCCTCCAAGCAGAGGTTAAGTTCTAAGATGAGCACGATCGGAAAAAACTACTCCCATACAAACACCGTTTTTTGGGGTTGTCTGTCTGTCCCCGCGATTACGGCAGTAGTTTAAGATCCATAGAACTGAAATTTGGTATACGAGCTCCTATTCGCTAAACAGAGACTAAATTCTAAGATGAGCCATATCGGACAGAAACTACTCCCACCCCCCATACTTCATCTAGCTGTTCCTGCAATTACAGCAGTAGTTTTGAGCTATTGAACTGAAATTTGGTATTCATTCTTATATCACCTAAGTGGAGGTTATGTTCTGAATTTAGTAAAATCGGAGAAAAACTACTCCCACCTCCCAAACAAAACTCTTCCTATTTGGGAGTGTCCGTCCGTCTCTACCCCAGATTCTACCCATAATGTAAGAGCTATCGAGCTATCGAATTTGGTTCATAAGCTTCTATCCTCTAAGCGGAGCTTAAGTTCTAAGATGAGCAAAATTGGACAAAAACTACTCCAAGCTCAGATAAAAACTCACCCTGTCCGTCTGTGTATCCCTGCGATTACAACCTATATTTAAGTGCTATCGAGTCTGAAGTTTGGTATACAAACTTGTATCCTCTATCCGGAGGTTATGTTATAAAATGAGCAAAATCAGGCGAAACTACTCCCACCGCCCATACAAAACTCTTCCTTTGTCCGTCTGTCTGTCCCTGAATATAGCCGTATTTTAAAGCTATGGAGCTGAAATTTGCTATGCAAACTTATATTCTCTAAGCGGAGGTTATGTTCCGAATTGAGTAAAATCGGACAAAAACTACTTCCAGCTCCCATAAAAACTAACCCTTTTTGGGGGTGTCGGTCCGTCTTTGTATCCCTGCGATTACTACTTTAATGAAAGACCTATCGAGCTGAACTATGGTATAAAAGCTTCTATTCCCTAAACGGGGGTTAAGTTCTAAGGTGAGCAAAATCGGACAAAAACTACTCCCATCTCCCATACAAAACTCTCTCTTTTTTTGGGGTCTCTACCCCCGATTACAGCGATAGTTTAAGAGCTATCGAGCTAAAAGTTTTGTATGCAAACTTCTATCCTCTATCCCGAGGTTATGTTATTAAATGAGCAAAATATGACAAAACTACTCCCAACGCCCATATAAACACCCTTTTTTGGGGGGTGTCTGTGTCTCTGCACCCGCGATTACAGCAGCAGTTTAAGAGCAATGGAGCTGAAATTTGGTATACAAGCTTCTATCCTCTTATCGAAGATTATAAGATGAGCAAAATCGGACAAAAACTACTCCCACCTCCCATACAAAACTCCTCCTTTTTTGGGAGTATCCATCTGTCTGTCTATGATCAGCAAATTCCGACAAAAACTACTTCCACCTCTCAAACTAAACTCACCCTTTTCTATACACTTCCTCTTTTATCTTGAAATTTGAATCTTGTCATGAAAAGAATCCGAAACTTTTAAAAATAAAATATGAAAAATCCAAGACTTTTTTCCAGGATAATTAAGGATAAAGGACATTTTTAAAAGTTTGATGGCCTTGGCTCACAAGGGCAATGCAGCAGATGACCAACTTTAGGCAACTTTAAAACTTGAACTTTGGAGACTAAAACAAACGTTGTTACTGCAGCAACGAGGATAATATATATGTGAAATTTAATCAAAGTCAAAGGGGATTGATTTTCGGTCTGTTTTTGAATTACCCAGGAGTCAAAATTTTAATAGTGATAAAACAAAACTAATACATACACTTCTTATACATACACATAAATACAAATACTGTTTACCATTTTCTTGGATATCAGCTGCAACTAATGTCAGCAGACCCAGCGCCAAACAAAAAATCCAACTAGTTATCCAAGGCATTGTGATCCTTGCAAAGTGATTTAACTTAATATCACAACTATAGCACCACTAATAATGCAACTGACTGCACCCGTCGACGTTTACAGACTAATTCAATGAATCCAAGTAATATATAACTTCAAATCGCACAGTACTTTAACTTCATTTATGTATCTTGACCGTATCTATGTTTAAGCTTATGCGTATCTCTTACACAGGAGGCATTGAAGATTGTTATCTGTCATATCGGTTGTACACACTTAATAGCAAGTCGGTTTTAAGCCCTTTACATTTTTTATCTCGGTCATATTGACTTAACACCGATACAGTACATATGTATATGTATATGTTGCCTTCTTTAGAATTAATCGAAGTTCAACAACTGCTGTTGCAAATATTTACTTTTATGTGTCCGCGTACGTGAAGGACCGCGAAACAACTGATTCGTCTCAATGTTAATGCTAGAACTTAACTCAGGCCAACATTTCAAAGTCTCTCTAACATTCGTTCATTCATTCCAGTGAACAGTTGGCCAGCGCCAACTAATCGATAAATTTTAAAATGTTCCTTTTGTCCCTACCAGCGACAAAAAAACATAGTCGTAGCGTGGTACATCACATTGATATGTGTGTGTATGAGTGTTCACTTTAATAGAAAACAATGTATGTATAAGAGATATCCATAAACAATCAGTCATAGACCTAACAATTATAAACTAAAATAAATTCCATGTATACATGAATTATTTTGCATGACAACACAACTGGCGATAACCCAGCAAAACATCTGAAGCAGAATGGGAATGTGTGTGAGCGGGAAACGAAATGGTATTTTGCATGGGTAAGCCGGTCAATGGGACCGGCCGTGGCATAGTGGTTAGAACACGCTACTACCATGCGGGAGATCGCAGGTTCAAACCTGGCTCCAGTCATCTTAAAAAAAAATTGTTCTTTCACTGTCGGCTCCCCTCGAATGTTGTTGACAGCAACTTCACAGTATTAAGTGTTGAGTCAATCGGCGTGTCTAGTAAGAGCTTCTTAAACAGTGACGTTCGCATTCGTCGATAAACAAGTAGGTGCCGTTAGTTGTGAATCTAAAAATAGAAAGCGTGTTAATTCACAACAACGCGAGAAGCTATCCCATACCTCATTCATGGGGTGCAAAGGGAAATTAAGTTAAGTTAAGTAGGCCAATAGGGGGAAATATTAAAATTTGATTCAGTTAACCCAACTGTATCCGATGTTTTGGGGTCTTTAGCAAAGAGTATCTAATTACACTGCTCTGCATGAATATCGGCCCTGACACTATTCCTGCTGATTCTTATGTTAAACGACCTTCTGAATCTGAATATCAACCCTAATTTTTCCATCTCTCGCCGTTTTTATTCCCTTCACCGTTAGCACAAACAGTGTAAAGGGTATATTCATTTTGTTTTTCCATTTGTAACGCCCATAAGAAGGCGTGGCAGATATGAAAATTAATATAAATAAATGATTAGCATCGAAACCTGAGTGGATTTGAAGATGTCCGTCTGTAGTTTAAGAGGTTAAGTTCTAAGATGAGCAAGACGGTCAAAAACTACTCCCACCTCCTAGACAAACTTTCCCTTATTGGGATCTGTCCCCGCGATTACAGCCGTATTTCAAGAGCTTTCAAGCTTTTTGTACACCTGCTTTTATCCTTTAAACGGATGTTCAATTCCGAGATGAGCACTATCGGTCAAAAACTACAACCACCTCCCATACAAATTACCTCTTTTTGGGGGTCTGTTTCCGCGATTACAGCTGACGTTTAGTAGCAATAGAGCTGAAATTTGGTATGCAATTTTCTATCCACCTTCCGTCCGTCTCAACCCCCGATTACAGCCATAGTTTAAGAGCAATCGAGCTCAAATTTGATACACAAGCTTTCATCCTCTAAGCGGAAGATAAGTTCTTAGATGAGCAGGATCAGACAGAAACCACTCCCACCTCCCTTACAATCACCCCCTTTTTGGGGGTTTCCCTCTATCTGCCCCCGTGTTTACAGCTATAGTTTAGGAAATATCAAGCATACATTTCATGTGCAAGCTTATGTCCTCTAAGGGGAGGTTAAGTTCCAAGATGAGCAAGATCAGACAAAAACTACTTACAACTACCATATAAACTCCCCCTTTTTTGGGAGTCCGTCCTTCTATAACCCCTTTACCTTTTATGGAGCTGCAGTTTGACTTACAAACTTATATCCTATAAGCGGAGATTATGTTCTAAAATGAGCAAGATCGGACAAAAACTACTCTAACCTCTAATACCAATCACCCCCAATTTGGGGGTGTCCGACAGTCTTTCGCGCCGTTAACAGCCGTAGTATAAAAGCAATAGAGGTGGAATTTCATATATAAGCTTATGTCCACAAAGGGGAGGTTGAGTTCCAGGATGAGCAAGATCGGATAAAAACTACTTACACCCCTATACAAACTCCCCCTTTTTTGGGGAGTCCGTCTGTCTCTACCCCCGATTACAGCCTTTGTTTAAGAGCTATTGAGCTAAACTTTGGTAAACAAGCTTCTATTCTCTAAGCGGAGGATAAGTCTAAAATGAGCAAGATCGGACAAAAACTACTCCCATACAAATACCCCCTTTTGGGGTGTCCGTCTGTCTGTGGCGCCGAACACAGCTGTAGTTTAAAAGATATAGAGCTGATATTTTGTACACAAGCTTCCATCCTCTAAGCGTAATTTAAGTTCTAAGATGAGCCAGATCGGGCCAAAACCACTTCACCTCCCATACAAACTCCGTCCCCCTTTTTTAGGGAGTTCGTCCGTCTCTACCCCCCGATTACAGCCATTGTTTAAGAGCCATCGAGGTAATATTTTGTATGCAAACTTCTATTTTCTAAGCAGAGGTTGATTTGTACGATGAGAAAGATCGGTTAAAAACTACTCCTACCTTCCATACAGACACCCCCTTTTTTGTTGACTGGTGGTGTGTGTTTGTCTGTCGCGCCAATTACAGCCGTAGTTAAGCAGCAATAAAGTTGAAATTTGGTATGCAAACTTCTTTCCTCTAAGCGGAGCTTACTTTCTAAGATGACAAGGATCGGACAAAAACTACTTCCATCTCCCATACAAACTACCTCTTTTTGAGGAGTCCTTCCGTCACTGTCGCCGATTACAGCCATACTTAAAGAGCTATCGAGCTGAAATTTGATACACATGCTATCATCCTCTAAGCATAGGTTACTTTCTAAGATGAGCAAGATCGGACAAAAACTCCCATCTCCCATACAAATACCCCTTTTTTTGAGGAGTCCGTCTGTCTTCCCCCACTATCACAGCAGAAGTTTAATAGCTATCGATCTGAAATTTGGCATAAAGACTTCTATCCTCTAATCCGAAGTTAAGTTCTATGTTGTGCAAAATTGAACAAAAACTACTCCCACCTCCCATACAAAACACCCGCTTTTTGGGGGTGTCCGATTGTCTATCGAGCTGAAATTGGTATACAAGGCTCTGTCCTATAACGGGGGTTTAGTTCCAAAATGAGCACGATCGGACAACATGTTATCCGACCCCTCATACAACAAACACCCCTTTTTGGAGGATGTCCGCCTGTCTGTCGCCTCGATTCATGTTCCAAAAACACATTCTAAGTAAATCGAAGATAAAGTTTGAAAGGCCTAAAAATCAAAAGAATATTAAGCAATGTGAATACAAAATATCTCAATTTTTAGAAGATATAGCTAAAATCCCCGGACGGCGATACATGACTTCTACTTAATTGACCTTTTTATTACACAACCTTCAAAATCGCTGCCATTCAAAATCTTTGCTGGGTTAAAGCATGCAACAATTTGTTCCCCAAGCAAGCAGAAGTTGTCTGTGGTACGGTTACATGTGTGAGTGTATGGATATTTTAAATAGTTAATGATGTGAAATTCGTATGTGACATGCCAAATGTCATTCAAAACGAAGCGGTCACCTAAGTATCGGGTGATACTTTTACATACCAAAGGAACATATTGTTTTTTTATATGCATTAAAATTTTACAGTATAAACGAGTGTTGAAAAATAAGGAAACATGTATTTCTCGTCATGTATAAAATGCTAGATGTATTTAATATATAAAACATCGTGTCACGAACGTGTCAAGCTTTTGTCAAAACCATGAGCAATTGTTCGACCTTTTCAACCAGATTGATACTCGTACCGCTGCAACTTTTCTTATTTTAAGTGTAAAATTTAAGGTTCCGTAGAAAAATGGTTAACTTAAATGGTAACGACCCTCGTAGGCATGTGTCAACGAATACATGTGTCTATTGTTTGCTTATATGTATATAATAAAATAGATAGACAGAGTAAAGGTCGAAATACGAAAGAATGTATTTTAAGTTTTATTCTAGACTAGCCGACAACTGCAGCGAATCTAGAAACTGATAGCGAATCAACGAATGTAATCGTGGCTTACAACGCTCTTCGTAAAATTTATTACGTCGTAAAAATTTATTAAAAAATACCAGTAAGAAAGTTTCAGTAGGGAAACCCTACTACATATACCCTCACCCTCAGAAAACATAAAATTTTCTAGTATATTGATATTATTACTCGATTTCATAAGTAGGCGGAGTGGTACATTTGTATAGGAGGTCCAACTGCTTTAACTTAACTAAATACAGAATTTGGGCACGACCGCGTTGGATGTATCATAAATATTAATTGATTTGTAAAGTGGTACATATGTATGAGAGGTACCAGAAGGGGTGTGGCTTGACTTCCATTTTTTTCTCCTGTTATAGCTTACCAAAATACAGATCGCGTTAGTTGTGTTGATATTATTACTCGATTTCTAAAGTGGGCGGAGTGGTCCATTTGTATGGGAGGTATCAAAAGGAGCGCGGCTACAATTCCAGTTTTTTTTTTCTCCAAAACTTTATCCTGCTACAGTTTCACTAAATACAGAATTAAGGCACGATAGCGTTGGGTGTATTGATATTGTTACTTGATTTCTAAAGTGGGCGGAATTGTACATTTGTATGGAAGGTATCAGAAGGGGCGTGACCATGTAGCCCATTTGCAATACCATAATAAGTTTTGGGGCAATATTAACCTATGCAAGGTTTCAGCTGGACAGCCAGACAGACAGACGGACATGGTTCAAACGACTGAAAAAGTCATGAATCGAATTTGCATCAATGATACTTAGGGTTTAAAGTGAATCCTTCTATGTGAAGGAGGGTATAAATATCTAAAATATCCACCATAGTCATAAATTGCATTGCATTTCTCTGGCAACCCCCAACTATTATAATCTATATTAATATCTTAACGATTACAATCAAATGTTGGCCAACGACATCGTTAACAATCAGTCTAATGTGACCCCAAAGGAACATTAGGTTTCGAGTGGTACCAGTTTAAATCGATAATTTGCTACTAATTGCCACGAAATGGATATAGAATGCAACGTGGCAACTTGCAACTTGCAAACATGACAATGAAAAAGCAAATAAGTAAAATTACCCAGGAAGGGGTGTATTATGAATATTTTATACTAGTGATAATTTGAAGTTTATCTATGGAAAGGAAGGGGGCTTTTTCAAATTTAATGCATAAGCCAAAAATAGGAATATATTGCGAAAAAGAATAATTATTTCAGGAGATGTTGAAAAGCATTTTATGAAAAAAAAATTACAACACTGGATATATCGTGTTTTTATATGGCATCTGGAGTAATTGGGGCACGGATAAATCTGTTAGAAACTCTGTCCATAAGAATTTCTAAATGTTTATATTTTATGTTGTATTCTTTAAAAATTTAAATATGTAGACTCACATTAAAGATATCTACGTTTATTTTAAAGCAGTGTAAAGGCATCCCATAGCCTCGTATTTTTCACACAAAGCTGAGTTTGATTCAAAGCAGTCAGTATATGGTCAGTCTTTGCATGAGTGTTTTGAAACCAACCCCACACACGCTTGTTTGTTTTATACACACACAAACATTTAATATTTTCGAGTACGTGCGTTCGGTTTTGCCTGACACTGTTTTGAAGCTTTAAGACATGCTTATATGAAAAGACATAATAATAATAAGTAAAAAGCTGTCCCGTCAAACTTCATCCTGCCTTCAAAATTTAAATGATTCATGGTTTTTACATGAGTTTAAAACACCTTCATCAAAGTATTCCATTAACGATGATGAATCCAAATATTTTTCTATACAGCGCAGCGGATACCCAGAATTCTGGGTAAGATATGCAGTATCAGTGTCTGATACATTTGTCTTCGCCGCAAGAGGGCTTTAACATTAAAACTCTTGTTCAGCGAATTGTAGCAGCGGCTTGCATTCTAAACTCGTCCCTTGGTTTCCAAGGTGACTTTTTTATTTTTTGTATTCGTTATAGCCAGGACAGACGAAATCATTTTTCATTCCAAAGCTATAGTTTGTTAATGTTTATGTAGCGTCCCAAACGAGTTGACTTTTTGTTCATTAAAACAAATAACTTGATTTTGTTTTTCAGTCAGACTTCTGTTGACTGACTCACAATGCTTGAGAAGGTAGCAGTAACATCCCTTAGTCCTCGACAATGATTTTTTTTATCGTTGGCATACGCCAGCAGCATGTAAATTGTATTAAAGATGGCACCAGTCGAATTCACTACAATTTTCCTCATGATCTTCTCCATTAGGATGTTAACGAGATCGGACGAAAGAGTATCGCCCTTGTCAGATCATTGCCTATTTTTACTAAAGACTTTATGTCTCTCCAAAGTTTTGTGGCAAAATTTAAGACAACCGCCACGGTCTTCAGTGGAGATTGGCAAACAGATTCAATATACCCTTCACCACGCGCACGTATGGAGTGAAGGGTATATTCATTTTGTTCCCCCCTGTGTAACGCCCATACAAACATCCCCTTTTTGGGGGTGCCCTGCGATTACAGCCGTATTTTTAGAGCAATTGAGCTTCTATCCTCTAAACGGAGGTTGAGTTCTGAGAGGATCAAGATCGACCAAAAACTTCTCCCATCTCCCACACAAATTGCCCCTTATTGGGGTCTGTACCTATCATTACAGTCGTAGTTTAAGAGCTACCGACCTAAAAGTTGGTATGCAAGCTTCTATCCAAAAACCAGTAAGAAAGTTTCAGTCGTGAAAACCGCCTTACATATACCCCCACCCTCAGTAAAACATAAAACTTTCTAGTACATTGATATTAGTACTCCATCTCTAAAGTGGGCGAAATGGTACATTAGTATGGGAGATACCAGTGGGGCGTGGCCAGACTTCCAGTTTTTCCTCCAAAACTATATCCTGTTATAGCTTTACTTACAAAAAATTGGGGCACGACCACGTTGTGTGTATTGATATTATTACTCGATTGCTAAAGTGGGCGGAGTGGTACATTTGTGTAGGAGGTACCAGAAGGGGCTTGGCTAGACTTTCATTTTTTTCTCCAGAACTTTAGCCTATTAAAGCTTTACTAAATATAGAATTTAAGCACGACCGCATTGGGTGTATTGATATCATTACTCCATTTCTAAAGTGGGCGGAATGATACATTTGTATGGGAGAAACCAGAAGGGACGTGGACTACTAGTTATTTTCTTCAGAACTTTATTCTGTTGTAGCTTTACTAAATATAGAATTTGGGCACGATCGCATTGGCTGTATTGATATTATTACTCGATTACTAAAGTGGGCGGAGTGGTATATTTGTATAGGAGGTAACATAAGGGGCGTGGCTAGGCTTCCAATTTTTTTTCTCCCAAACTTTATCCTGGTATATATTTACTAAATAAAGAATTTGGGAATCATCGCATTGGGTGTATTGATATTATTACTCGACTAAACTACTCCCAGCTGCCATGCCGAAAAGCACGAATTTGGATGTGGATTTCTAGTTGGCGAGATACTCAGGCATCTTGTCTCGCGGTTCAAGGTTGGTTAGCTTCGCAGCGGGAAGGAACATGGTAGTGAGTGGAATCAGATTACAGCACACAGATATCCACAAGGCAACTCGGCTATCTCCCGATCAAGACACCAAAAATCAAATTGATCATGTGGTAATTGATGTCAGGCATGCATCTAGTGTCATGGAGGTGCTCGTGATCCGTGATGCTAATATTGGCTCGGATCATTACCTGGTTGCAGCCAAGGTGCGCACAAGATTGAGCAGAGCGAAAAACGCACGTAACTAAACACAAAAAAAAGCTGGACATCGCGAAGCTGCAAACCCCAGAGATAGCCACTGCCTACTCCAACCAGATCTCCCAACTACTACGACACAGAGCCTCAACTTCTGACGTTCCCGATACACATTAGGAACATATTGCGCATTCCATAGGATATGAAAAACGGCGCTCAGAAGAATCCTTATATGATGAAGAATGGAATAGGAACAGGATGCCGGTTACAGGCAAAGGCTACAGCCAATTATAACCCGGGCTGTTAGGAAACGGCACAAGGAGGCAGTAAAACAGGCGCGACAGCTATTTAAGCTGAAATAACGCCTATTCAGCCATTTGGCATGGCTTTTGTTATTTTTATTTGCAAATTTATTTAAAATATTAATTGAAATACATTTACCCATAAATTGCTATCGACCCTCCTTTGAAATGAATTATTTAGTTGAATGTCAAATATTTCCTTAAAGTCCTGTCAATTGTTCTTCTACTTTTCCTTTGTATTCGTTTGTCCAGCTTGGGAAATTTTATTGTTGAAATTTTAAGCCATATTTAATAATAAAAAACACTCTTGAATTTATACCCGAAACTACCGGTCTTATGCTTTTTCGTGCTAATTTTTATGTTTTAAAACAGCCCTATATTGTTGGTTTCAACTTTAATTCAAAAGTTTGAGACAGCCCTAAAAACTATTACGGAAATACAAAGTCAGAGGAAGGAACGGGAGAACGAGGATATAAAGCGATACAGGTGAGGCCCGAAAATGTTACCAGAAAGTAAAAAAAGGCTACGGTAATGGGCTCCTCTCCTGTAGAGGTTTCGTATTCTGTGGAGAGAACACTTCCAGCAACTGCAGGTTTCGGAAGGCAGCGCACGTGAAGGTATCACAACAATTGTCGACGACGGCTTAAATTCCCCACCACAAAGTCAAACCGAGGTAAGAAGAACAATATCGCGGCTAAAAAATATGAATAAGCCGGTGCCGACGCACTTCCGGTAGAGCTCTTCAAGTCCGGTGGCGAGGAGCTGATAACGAGTGCATGCCCAATGATTGGAATCTTAGCGTATTATGTCCTGTGCAAAAAAATGTAATACAAGTGTGTGCTCCAACTACTTAGGGGTCAGCTTTTACCCATCGCATATAAGGTCCTGTCGAGTGTGCTATGTAAAAGACGAAAGCCAGTGTCAACTAACCTGTTCGAGTCTAATTAACCAGTTAGATATTCACACTTCGGCAAATCCTGGAAAAGACCCAAGAGAAACAGATCGACACATACCATCTTTTCGTCGACTATAAAGCTGCCTTCAAGAGAACCAATATGGCAGAATTAACTCGAAGCCAAGACTGAGTTTGGTATTCCAGACTGACACGAAGTCTTCAGTAAAGATTGGCAAGGACCTTACAGAGCCATTCTACATATACCAGATAAGGCCTAAAACAAGGCGACTGCCTATCGTGTGACCTCTTCAACATAGTGATGGAGATGATAATGAGGAAAGGTGCAGTAATCATAAGTGGCACGAAATTCAACAAATGCCACATGCTGCTCGCGTACGCTGATGACGTTAATATCATCGGTCGAAAACTGTAGGATGTGACTGCAGCCATCTCAAGTATACAGAAGGAATCAGCGAAAATGAGTCTAATGGTAAATGAGGACAAAACGAAGTTATTAGTTTCAACGAACAAAGAATCTACTCGTTTGGGGAACTGCTTGAACGTTGACAACTATTATTTCGAGGTGGTAGATAATTTTATCTACCTAAGCTCCGCCATCAACAAAATGAATAATGTCAGACTCGAAATCCGAAAATGAAGACTAAGCAATCGATTTAATGCCTTTGCGTTGGCTAGGTCATTTTGTACGCATGGACGAAAATAGTCCAGCCCGAAATGTCTTCGGCAATGACCTCCGTGGACATCACACAAGAGGGCAGTAAAAACTCCGTTGGAAAGACCAGGTTACTGAGAACCTTATAAAACTTGGTGTGACTAACTGGAGGAGAAGCGCAGAATATCGAAGCGTTTATTATTTTTGTCTACGTCCAGGAAATAATCTTATAGGATTGCAAAGTAGTGCCAGCTAAGTAAGCTGCCAGAACGGATAAACTGGTTCTGGCAGTAATCGAGAGGAAAAGACTATGTAACTATAATATCGTTAATGGAGAGTATCGACGTCATATGAATCATGAGCTATACGAGCTGTGCGCCGAAATTGAGGTGGTCAAACGTATTAAGGCTCAACGGTTGAGTTTGCTAGGTCATGTTGTACGCATGGATGAAAATGCTTCAGCTCGAAAAGTCTTCGACAATACACTCGTTGAACGGCGCAAAAGAGAGAGCGACCAAAACTCCGTTGGAAAGACCAGGTTACTGAGAACCTTGCATAACATGAGTATAATAATTTTCTGTGTGCACATTTAATCGAAATTTATAATGAGGTGTGGGATAAGAAATAAATTCGATATAAATAGAGTACCATCAACACAGTTTGTGGGTCTATTTGTGAAGAGAAAGAAAAAAAGAAAGTGTGCTCGATCAGCCATTTACATTAACTCTCCCACGTTCGCAACAATTGAATATTATTTTCCGATTAGGCTCATTTCACTCGGGTCCTACGTGCACAAACGAAATTGTCGAATTTGGGCCTCGAAAAATCCACACCAGTTACTGATTGGCTCGGTCTTTTCTCGATTAGAAAGCTTCGTGAACGTTGCATACTAACCAATAAATCCTGCGAAACTAATAGTCAAACACCGTTTCCTTGTTGGTATATTCCCCCCACATCACAGCGACTAAATGTCCTTATCTCTGAGTCATACCCAAGCGTCGTTGTGACATGCAATAAGCCTACACATGTTGAAATTTCATGACCATCATTAAATGTAACTGACCTCCTCCTCCACCTGGTACTTTATATTGATTTAAAAAATTAATAAAATGTCCATAATTGCTACGCGTGAGACATTTTTGAGGTTGGTTATTGTTTTTAAATATTCATACACTTAATGATAGTTTATCACGTTGACCTCTATTCTTAACTGCGACGAAATACAGTTAAAATTACAGTTTATGAGAGTGTTGTAATACAAGGATTCTAACAGTTTTCCAAACACCTAGAACATTTTTGCGTAGGTATTAATTATGAGCACTAGATATCTGCATGCGCATGAAGTTTTACAGAGAGGGAGGGTGGGGTGGTTGTGTATGACTTTAATTCGCGTATATTAACCACTTTGGCGGTGAGTCAGTATGATGAAATAATATATTTTCCTTTGCTTCATATAAGTTGCAGTTGATATTGTTTATTTCCATGTTAATTAAATCTAATGTCAACAATTGTCACGAAATGTTGTCTGCACAGTGGGGCAGTGAGCAGAAACTGCAATTATGCAAATACATATTGAATGAGGAAACTATTGTTGTGGTGTTTATGTTTTAACTTTTAAAGCCATAGGTCAAATACATTGATATGTATATATTTTTAAACACTGCGGAACATCCTATCCTATTAATATTATAAATCTGAATGTCTGTCTGTATTTTTGTTTGTTTGTTTGTTTGTTGCTCAATCACGCCTAAACGGCTGAACCGATTTCAATGAAATTTGGAAGACAGTTAGTGTACTATATGGAAATTACTATAGGCTATATATTTTGTAATTTGTTACCCTATTGGCGGAGTGGGTGTGGCAAAACTTTTTTTAGAGCTAGAGAGATAAAATTTGATGCCCAGATAGTACTCGACAACACGAATATGAATATGCTGACGAAATTTAAATTTTGGACCCAATGGGCGGAGTGGGCGTGGCAAAACATTTTTTAGAGCTAGAGTTATAAAATTTGATACACAGATAGTACGCGACAACACGATTATGAATTTCAGGAATTTCAATTTTGGACCAGTGGGCGGAGTGGGCTAGGCAAATCATATTTTTAGAGATATTTGATAACCAGATAGTACTCGACAGCACAAATATGAAAATGCAGACGAAATTTTAATTTTGAACCCAAGTGGCGTAGTGGTTGTGGAAAAACTTTTTTAAAGCTGGAGAAATACAATTTGATACCCAGATAGTACTCGACAACACGAATATGAATATAGTGACGAAATTTACATTTTTGACCCTATGGGCTAAGTGGGCGTGGCAAAACTTTTTTTTTGAGCTATGAACATAAAATTTGATACACAGATAGTACTCGGCAACATGAATGTAAATATGCGGACCAAATTTTAATTTAGGACCAGTGGGCGGAGTGGGCGTGGCAAAACATAATTTAAGAGCTAGGGAGATAAAATTTAGTACACAGATAGTACTCGGCAACACAAATAAGAATATCCAGACGAAATTTTGATTTTGGGTCAATAGGCGGAAATAAAATTAGGTACATAAATAGTACTCGGCTACACGAATATGAATATCTGACGAAATTTAAATTTTGTATCAGTGGGCGGAGAAGGCGTGACCAAACGGTATTTGAGCCCCAGAGAAATAAAATTCAGTATACAAATAGTACTCGACAATACGAATATGAATATGCAGACGGAATTTAAATATTCGATCAGTGAGCGAGTGGGCGAAGGGGCGTGGCAAAACTGTATTTTAGTCCTTGAGAGATGAAATTTAATACACAGATATTTTTCGACAACACGAATATAAATATGCAAACAAAATTTGAATTTTGGGTCAGTGGGAGGAGTGGGCGTGGCAAAACTGTATTTAAGCCCTAGAGAGATAAAATTTAGCACCCAGATAGTACACTACAGCACATATATGAATATGTAGACGACATTTCAATTTTCCATAAGTGGGGGAAGTGGGCGTGGCAAAACTGTATTTTAGTCCTAGAGACATAAAATTAAATACACAGGTAGTATTCGACTACACGAATATAAATATGCAAACGAAATTTATATTTTCGATCGTTGGGTGGAGTGGACGTTGAAAACTGTATTTTTGCCCTAGAGACACCCAAATAGTACACGACAAGACGATAATTAAAACTCATTTAGTGTACTAAAAGTACATTTATTGTAGCAAAAAGTGCTTTTATTGTACAAAAAAGTACATTTATTGTTAAAAAAAATATCTAAGCTATCAAAGAGTACTTTATTGGTACCAAAAAGCAAAAATTTATTGTATTGAAAGATACTTTTATTGTCCACAAAAAGAACAATTAATTGTATCACAAAGTACCTTAATTGTACCAAAAAATACTTAAAATTTACTAATAATTACTACTATTGCACCAAAAATTTTTTAATTGTGTCAATAAAGTACTTTTATTTCCATCAAAAAGTACTGTTATTGATGCAAAGAGCAAGGACTAAAAGAATCTTTTTTCTTAAATTAAAAAGTATTTATTTTTCAGAATTGTGTCAGTAAATTTTATGGACTATTTACACTACGTCAATTTATTTTGTCAAAAATTTTAGCAATAAGTCGACAGAAAAAGTTTGTTGAAAATATTTAAAGGGAAATACTGACAATGATGTCAGTACTATAAATGAGCCATGAATATATACATGTTTTCAGGGCTACATAAGGTAATATTTGTATGCAGGTAGTACTTGGTGCTATAGATAAGACTTTGCTGACGAATGTTTTAATATCGGTTAGTGAGACGTTGTTAGTTTGATCGGGTTAAGGAGTAACTTGGGATAACGAATAGTTTACAGAGCGTACAAGGACGACGCTTAAGCTTAGCCCTTTAAGTAGGCATGCCAAACATATTATAGGTATTTGACAATTAAGCAATAGCGAAGCATTGCCGGGTCCACTAGTTGTATATATATCCTAAGAACGCTAAGCATGTTGACCTCTGGCAACACTACATCTGCCTACTAATTATAGTCTTATAGTCTTTGTTTGTTTCCAAAGTAAACATTTTTCTGAATTAGCATTTATCTCGAAAGCAATTGATATTGTCATTATTGAAGAGCTGTAATCGCATCAAACTGATTAATTATGGCCTGTAATCGTACTGTGTGCTCGTGCAGATAGATAACCGTTGTCGAAATAGCACCAGGTTACTGTTTGCCTAATCTACCTGATTACGATTCATTATTCATATAATAAATGAAATATAAAACCGACGAAGGTTGTATGATAACTTCAACTTACTTACCTGATTAAATGCCGCATATAGATCTTGTGCGTTTCTTCTCCAATTCGTGGCCCCATGTTCTGCAACCTGGTCTTTCTAAAGGAGTTTTGGTCACCCTCTTCAGCGCCGTCCAACGAGTTAATTGGCGAAGACTTTTTGAGCTGAAGCGTTTTCATCCATACGCACAACATGACCTAGCCAACACAATCGCTAAACCTTAATGCGTTTGACAACGTCAATGTCGGTATACAGCTCATGATTCATACGACGTCGATACTCTCCATTAACGATAATATAGTTTACATAGTCTTTTCCTCTCGATTACTAACAGAACCGGTTCATCCGAATGTGTCACTATCCAGGATTTTACGCCATACATCAAGAATCGCTTGCTAAGTCGGTAATAGCATCTATTCGCAAGCAGGATTATTCTCCGGAATTCAAGGCTGACGTTATAGTAATAAATACATCATCTTCCTTACTTACTTAGATGGCACTTCTTTGCAATCCTATAGGATTATATACCGCACGTAGAAAAATATTATAAGCGCTTCGAAGATTCTGTAAGGTTTCCAGTAACCTGGTCTTTCCAACGGAGATTTGGTCGCCCTTTTCTGCGCCATCTATCGAGTTCATTGTCGAAGACTTTTCAAGCTGGAGCAATTTCGTCCATGCGTAAAAATTACCTAACCAAAGCAACCGTCTGACCACGTCAATGTCAGTGTACAGCTCATGATTCATTCGACGTCGATATTCTCCGTTAACGATGATGGGAGTATTTTTCTCTCGTATACTGCTAGAACCGATTCATCTTGTGTCATAACCCAGGATTCTGAACCATAAATCAAGACAGGTAGACAAGTAGACCATACATCAATCGCTTACGCAGTATTCTTCTCCAGATTTCGAGGCTGACATTATTTGTTTTGTTGCTGACGGAACCTTGGTAGATAAAATTATCTACCACCTCGAAATTATAGTTGTCAACGTCTACGCAGTTTCCCAAACGAGTAGATTCTTTGTTAGTTGAAACTAATAACTTCGTTTTGTCCTCGTTCACCATTAGACCCATTTTCGCTGATTTCTTCTGTATACTTGAGAAGGCTGCAGTCACATCCTGTAGTTTTCGACGGATGATGTCGACGTCATCAACGTACGGAAGTAGCATGTAGCATTTGTTGAATATCGTGGCACTCGTGTTGACTGCAGCTTCCTCCACTATCATCTCCACCACTATGTTTAAGAGGTCATACGATAGGCCGTCGCCTTATATTAGGCCTCATCTGGTATATGGGGAAGACTCCGATCCTTGCCAATCTTGACTGAAGACTTCGTGTCAGTCAGCGTCATTCACCAAAGGCGTATTATCTTCGCAGCATTGCCATACTCAGTTATGGCTTCGAGTAATTTATGCCACGAAAAGATTTGTTTCAGTATGTGTCCATCTGTTTCTCTTGGGTCTTTTCCAGAATTTGCCAAAGTGTGAATATCTGGTTAGTTTTTGATTTAACATAAGGCCCGATCAGGTTGGATAGCACTGGCTTTAGTCTTTCACATAGCATACTCAACATGACTTTATATGCGGTGTGTAAAAAGCTGATCCCGAAATAGTTGGAGAACGCACTTGGATTACCTTTTTCAGCACAGGAAATAATACGCTATCAGGCATGCACTCGTTAAGCAAAGCCGTGCGTAGTGGCCGGTGCATGCTCGTTATCAGCTCCTCGCCACCGGACTTGAAGAGCCCTACCCGAAGTCCGCCGGCACCGCCTGCTTTATAATTTTCCAGCCGCGATATTGCTCTTCGGTTTGACTTGGTGGTAGGCAATTTAAGCCGTCGCCGACAATTGGCGTGATACCGAAACCAGCAGTTGCTGGAAGTGGACTCAGATTTCCATCCTTTTCCTTACAGGAGGGGAGCCCCTTACCATAGCCTTTTGTTTTTACTCTCTGGTAAAATTTTCGGGCTTCACCTCTATACCTGTATTGCTCTATATTCTCCCGTTCTTTCACCTGACGACGGTTTTTTCGCTTAAATAGCTGTCTCGCCAATTCTACTGTCTCCTCGTGCCGTTCTTTAAAATCCTTTCGCTGTGCTAATTCTTGTGCACACCTTAGCTGCAACCAGGTAATGACCCGAGCCAATATTAGCATCACGAATCATGCGCACGTCCATGACACTAGATGCTTGCCTGCCCTCAATTACCACCTCAATGTTTTGATTGGAGGATAGCCAAGTTGCCTTGTAGATATCTTTGTGCTGAAATCTGGTTCCACTAACTCAGATGTTCCTTCCCTCTGCGAAGCTAAACCCGTTGTCTGACGTGCCGGTATGCAGGCTGAATTTACCGATCGATGGACCAATAACGTCTTTGCTTCCTATTTTTGCATAAAAATCTCCCAGGACGGTTTTAATATCGTGGCCAGGGCAGCGGTCGAATGTTTTCTCTAGACGCTCGTTAAATGCATCTTCAATCTCATCGTTTTTATCTTCCGTCGGGATAAGAGCACAAATCAACGTGATGTAAAAATATTTCGTCTAGATGCGGAATGTGGGTATTCGATATCTAACAGAATTGAACCGCGATTCAAGATTTCTGAGTCTCTGGCCAATTACAAATCCACATCCAAATTCGTCCTTTTCCGCATATATTTGCGAGCATTCCAGTCCTGACTATCCAATCTTCTGGAGGGCAGTGATGTTAGCCTAGTATTTGATGAGGACATTCGTCAGTCAGATAGTGTTTTACATATTTCGCAGCTATTTGGTTAACATACTACCCACCTATACTAGCAACAGCAATTCATTACAATGGATGAAATATAACTCATAAAATTGATAATAGAATATAAAAGAATACTGAAGAGGGAAACTCCCTATGATCTAAATAATATAAAGCTTTACCAAAGGGTAGGATTTATGTATATGCTTTGTAGTACACTAGAAATCTACCTTTAGGGTTCAATCAAATATGATATTATTGACATCACCCTATGCATATAACCAACGCGAACTTTAATCTTGACAATCACGTCCTACCACTAATAACTTTTGCGACCGACAAATTAGAGTTCAACTAATTCAAGGGAATAAAAGACAAACAACAATATATTTCATCCCACCTTTCGTTGCTCACGATCATTACAAAAGACATATTCGACTATCGTAAAAATGAATGAGCACGACGAACTACAGCCAATAGAACAAATTCGAAAAACATCTCCTACATGGAAAATCGTGTCTCGATGAGCATCTGCATGCATTGTACGATGTAACTCTCATTACATCGAGATACTCAGCTACTAAAATGGTTGAGCATTTTGCTTGGTAGGTGGTCGGTGGCTACCGATTATGTAACTTCGATTGGTTGAACTTGACTCCGATCGGTTTAATCGGATTTTGTTCTGATAAATCCTACTTCAATTGGATGAAACCAATTTCTATTTGTTGAACACGACTTCGGTCGATTAATAGTACTTTGGTCTGTTAAAACAATTTTCGATTGGTTGAACCCAACTTCAATTGGTTTAGCTCGACTGCGGTCGGTTAAATCGGACTTCGGTCTATTGAATCCAAATTTAGTTGGTTGAAGCCAATTTCGACTGGTTCAACTCGACTTGGGTCGTTTTAATCAGACTTCAGTCTGTTGAATTCAACTTCGGTAGGTTGAACCCAATTTCTATTGGTTCAACTCGACTTCGGTCGGTATTATCGGATCTCGGTTTGTTGAATTCAACTTCGTTAAGTTGTACCTAATTTCGATTGGTTCAACTCGAATTCAGTCAATTAAACGGACTTCGGTCTGTTAGATCCAAATTTGGTTGGTTGAACCCGATTTCGATTGGTTTAACTCGATTCGGTCGGTTTAATCGAACTTCGGCCTGTTGGATCCAACTTTTGTAGGTTGAAGCCTATTTCTCTTAGTTTAACTCGACTTCAGTAGGTTTAATCTGACTTCAGTCTGTTAAATCAAAACTTCATAGGTTCAACCCAATTTCGATTGGTTGAACTCTATTGGTTTAACGCGACATCGTTAGATTAATAGGTTAATCTGTTAAAACAAACTTCGGTTGGATAAACCCAGTTTCTATTCGTTTAACTCGACTTCAGATATCGGTATGTTGAATCCAAACTTCATTGGTTGAACCCAATTTCTATTGGTTTAACTCGACTTATATCGGATTAATTAGACTGCGGTCTGCTGAATTCAACCTTAGTTGGTTGAATAAAATTTATATTATAAAACTCGACAGCGGTCGGTTCAATCAAACTTCGATCAGTTGGATCCATATTTTGTTGGTTGAATTCTATTCCTATTGGTTTTACTCGACTCCGGTCGATTCCATCGGACTTTGGTCTTATATATCATACTTCGGTTGGATGAACCCAATTTCTATTGGTTTAACGCGATTTCGATCGATTAATAGTACTTTAGTTTGTTAAGACAAACTTCGGACTCAAATTCGATTAGTTCAAACTGTCTACGGTCGGTTCAATCAGACTTCGGACTTTTGAATTCAACTTCAGTTGGTTGAATCGAATTTCTATTGTTTAACTCAACTGCGGACCGCTCAATCGAACTTCGGCCTATTTACACGAATATATTCTCCGTTCCGATAGCATTATTATAAAAATTATCATAGTAACGTTTTGATACTAACATTCCACGGTTGGGGTTATTAAATCGATCACGAATCAATATGATCCTGAGCTGCAGATGCGAAGCTGAGATACCGACCATACCTGAAACATTAATACGACCGCGAGTTGCAGATACGAAGCTGTGTTGATGAATAACGCATTGGAGAACCCTAATCATTAAAACGACCTGATGTGAATCTGAAATACCGACAACCCTGGATCATCAATATACTCTTGAATTGCTAATGTTAACCTGCATCGCTAACGAACCTGAATTGCCAGGACTGACTCAACGTCAATCGTGAATCATCAAAGTACTCACGATTTGCTGATGATAACCTGAATCACCGACAAACCCGAATAACCAGGACTTTCCTGTATTCCTGATGTGAACCTGAATTGTCAGCAAGCCTGAATCAGCAATATACATCTGAGTTGTTGATACGAACCTTAATCACTGACAAACCCGAATCATCAATAGAAGAGCGAGTTGCTGATACGAAGCTGAATCACAGACAAACCCGAATCATCGATAGGAGCGCAAGTTGCTGATATCAACTTTGATTGGATCGGTCGTGGCATAATGGTTAGAACACGCGACTATCAAGCGGAAGATCCCGGGTCCGATTTCCACCTGTCGGCCCCCTAGATGTTGCCGACAGCAACTTCGCAGTATAGTGTCGAGTCAATCGATCGACATGTCTAATAAAAACTTCTCAAACAGTGACGTTCGCATTCGTCGATAAACAAGTAGGTGCCGTTAGTTGTGAATCTAAAAATAGAAAACGTGTTAATTCACAACAACGGGAGAAGCTATCCCATAACTCACTCATGGGGAGTAAAGGGAATTTTTTCAAATTGCTAATATAAACCTGAGTCGCTGAAAATACCCTAAATATCACATTCCCAAGTACCGATACGATCCAGACGTATTTGCGTATATTATCGAACAAATAATCAATTCGGCTTGAGCCTCGAAACTCGTCACCATAGGCACAGATCTCATCAACACTTACATACTTCTCGATCATCTAAAATCGAACACGGAAATAAGATCGATGATATAGTGGACCAAGCAACTTGAAAAGTTCAATAGAGCAAAGAAAACACGAAGGGTAGAGAAGACAATCTTTAATGGATAAGCTACTGTCTGTCGATTCTATCGGTCAATGCAAATTCTAATATAAGGATCCCAAGAGAAGAGGCGACTCGACTCTTCAGGCGAAAAAAACGAGAGCTGAAGGAGCAGAATAATGCATTGAAAAATACAGGAACAGAGGAGATGCCCGAAAATTCTACCAGATGATAAATGGTAGGGTACATGGAATAGGTATACCCTCCTGTAAAGACAAGGATGGTCATCTCGTTACTAACTCCGAGGGCGTACTGAGAGTATGGAAAGATCACTTCTGCAGCCTATTGATGTCTGAAAACTCGCCGTCGAGAGTTCCCCTCCGAGCCATGCTGAGATAAAAACTGCCATATCGTGCCTAAAGAACAACAAAGTCGCTGGGGCTGATGGTCTTCCAGCTAAGTAGTTTAAGGTTGTTTAAGATACTGTCTCTCGATTCTATCGATCAATGCTAGCGATTCAGGTAATTCTAATATAAGGCTCTAAAGATTCTCGAGTGCATTTAATGAACTAATGGGTCCAGTATTAATACGGTTAAGTAACATTCGAACTCCTCATGAGTACTCTCATCTGAAACTGTAAACAATGTCATTGGATGGTAAAGGCTCGTTTGAGGTGGAAAATGTAGTTAATGAGGTAATGTTGAGAAGCTGGTGAGTATCTGGTCTTCCACCCTTAAGAATCAATCATGTTAATCCACTAAGCCTCTCATCTTTTTGCTGAGTAACTCCAAAATCAATACCAACTATGTAGATCACTTGCCTATTGTTTAAATTTATAAAGGCATAAATTTTGATAACAACCTGCCAGTAATATAATGCCAATCAAAACGAAACAACAACATCTACGTGAGGGGGCCATCGTCACTTGTAGTTATGCGTTTCATCAAAGCAGTGGGACTATTGCTTAACACGTCACTGACGGTTCTATTAACGAAATGTATGTACCTATACATAAGTATCAAAAAGTGTTAACTATTTATAACTAATATAGAACTTGTGTTTTGTGACATTTGTTTAGAATCTTGTGACGCCATCGTTTGCTACAAATGTGATTCAATATCTTTGGAGTTATGTGCCACCTCGTTAAACGAGACTGTTTTAGAGTATGAGGATTGTCAGTATATGTCGTTGCAGTGTGGTATGTCCATAGGTAAGTGTGTGTGAAGGTGATGCAATGAAAGTGGGAGGTGGTTCCACGAAAATGTGGCCCATTATACAGTTTTAAAGTTCAACAACATTTGGTCGTATTTTACTAGTAAATTATTATCATCCAAGATTATGATTAGTTGACATGAAATTCATTGTGGTTTTTGAGAAGAGACAAATGGGGGATTTGCATGTTAAAGCTATGGAAGATAATCACTTTCCAGAAATGTGCACATAATCAGGTTTTCAAAGTAGGGGGAATATATTATTTTATACGGGGAGAATTTAAGCCCAACATACAATCGCGACCACAGACATCTTAAGAGAAAACTAGTACAGAAATTTCAGTCAGGTGAACTCAACCTATAAATGGTAGGGTTTAACTCCAAAGTAATTCAAATCAGCCGTAGGGGCACACAACGTATCCGAATTTAATTAGAAGTCACCGTTCAATAAATGTTACCTAATGAAAAATTAGACTAAATTCAGTGTACTTACATAGAAGATATGCTGTAGAATTTTGGGGGTGATTTCTGTCATTTGTATGAGAGGTTCCAGAAGAGATGTGAGGGCAGCTTTAAACGGAAGTTATGGAAGAAATAGTAATTTTCCTAAAATAGGTGATTTTGTATGGGAGGCATCTGAAGGGGTCGGTCGATATAGACCATATTCATTAAGGAATCAAATCTTGCATCTTACGCAAAATATAACTGTATTCAGCATACTTATAAAAACCAGTAGGAAAGTTTCAGTCGGGAAACCCGACATACATATACCCTCACCCTCGGTAAAACATAAAATTGTCTAGAACATTAATATAGTACTCCATCTCTAAAGTAGGCGAAATGGTAGATTTGTATGGGAGGTACCAGTAGGGGCGTGGCCAGACTTCTAGTTTTTCTCCAAACCTTTATCCTGTTATAGCTTTAATAAATACAGATTTTAGAATAAATCTCTAAAGTGGGCGGGACGGTATATTTGTATAGGAGCTACCAGAATGGGCGTGGCTAGACGCCCCGAAACTTTATCCTGTTATAGCTTTACTAAATACAGAATTCGAGTACGATCGCGTTGGGTGTATTGATATTATTACTCGATTTCTGAAGTGCGCGGAATGATATATTTGTAAGGGAGGTACCAGAAGGGGCGTGGCCATGTAGCCCATTTGCAATACCGTAAGTTGTTTTGGAGAAATATTAACTCGTGCTACATTTCTAAACATTTGGTTGCATCTTTCAAAAGTTATCGTGCGTACCATCCAGACAGACAGACGGACATGGCTTAAACGACTTAAAAAGTCATGAATCAAATTTGGTTCAAACAAATCTAGGGTCTTAAGTGACTCCTTGTATGTTGTACACTTTTGGGTCGTATCAAATGATATATACCCTCCTACACGTAGGGTGAGAGTATAAAGATATGTAGGTAAAACTATGAGGTTGATTTCGATTATTTATATTGAAGGTACCAAAAGAGGTGTGGCAAAGGTTTCGGTTTTCTGCGACTTTACTTACTATTACAAGATAATCACTCTGACTAATTTCAACTATCTTCCAGTTGTCAGTTTTAAAGTTATGGGGGAAAATATTACATTTCCAAAAATGGGTAATTTTGTATGGGAAGTACCAGAACGGGTGTGCCGATATAGACCATATTCATTTATGAGTCATATTTAAATAAGCGTACATCTTATCCAAATATGGTTGAAGTTAGTGCACTTACAAAAAAAGATAAGTACGTAAAACTTTGAAGGTGATATCGGTCATTGGTATTCGAGGTACCAGAAAGGGTGTGGCATAGGTTTCGGTTTTCTGTGACTTTACCTACAATTACAAGTTAATAAAAAGTCCTAAAACGAATTAGGCCTTAAGATAGTAAGAGCTCAACTCCTTTCTCTTTTAGGTTTAGGATTAGGTTGAGAAAATGTAATGACACAGCGCAATACCATGCCATTACAACTCTCGAAGACCATTATGGTCCATTGCGATTGTCCTGATTTAAAAAAAAAAGAAAAATGTAAAGGAAAGAGTATTTTATTTTTTTTAAAACAAGATTTCCTAATTTGCGCGTTCCACAATCTTGACGCCTTTGGACCAGTCCGCTGAAGTCAATCTCTTTCTTGCTTCACTTCTTGTCCACAATAGCTGCCATAAGCTTGTCTCCAATCAGCAGCCAATGATGCGGAGTGGTCCTACCATCCCTATCACCCCTATCAATAACCGCCACTTAAAGAGTGGGATCAGTACCTAAACTGCCCTGGTTTTTCTTCCTCTTGACATTTTTGAGGGATTCCTCACGAGAACGGGCACGCTTCGTTGACTTCCCACTAGTGGACGCCAACTTGGCACAGGGTTCCGGTGGTTTAGACGGTCCCGGAGTATATAATTTTATGATTACAGAAACAAAAAGTTGGGACCGGCCGTGGCATAGTGGTTAGAACACGGACTACCATGCGGGAGATCACAGGTTCAACACCTGGCTCCAGTCATCTTAAAAGAAAAAAAATAAATACATTTTTCTTTCATTGTCGGCTCCCCTCGAATGTTGTCGACAGCAACTTCGCAGTATTGGTGTCGAGTCAATCGGCGTGTCTAGTAAGAGCTTCTCAAACAGTGACGTTTGCATTCGTCTATAAACAAGTAGATGCCGTTAGTTGTGAATCCAAAAATAGAAAGCGTGTTAATTCACAACAACGCGAGAAGCTATCCCATACCTCATTCATGGGGTATAAGGGAAATTAAGTTAAGTAAGAAACAAAAAGTTAAAAATGTAGCAATTTTTTACTATGAAATCGTCCGTCCTTCTGCTGGAAATACCCATATAGTTTTTTTAAATTATAAGATAAAAATCCAGGAAATAATTGATTAATATTAGTGCCGTGCGCCTGGCGAGGTACATTAACATATTATAATTAATTTTTACCAAAAAAATCCATTTCTTTTATTGTCGTGCTAACAACAAGGGTCGACACAACCGCGTCGGACGAATGCTTAAGACTGAATGCATATATTTGTTTCGCTCAATGTGTGAGCGACTGCTTTAGACCCTAGGTTTTCAAATTCGATTCATGACTTTTTCCGGCTGGTACTCAAGATAACTTTTGAAAGACACAACCAATTGCACTTTGCACGAGTTAATATTTCCCCAAAACTACTTAAGGTTATTGTAAATGGGCTACATGATCACGCCCCTTCTGGTACCACCCATATAAAATTAACCATTCCACCCATTTTAGAAATCGAGTAATACTATCAATATGTCCAACGCGATCGTGCCCAAATTCTGTATATAGTAACGCCATAGCAGGATAAAGCATTGGAGAAAAAACTGAAAGTCTAGCCACGTCCCTTCTGGTACCTCCAATACAAATGTACCATTCTGCCCACTTTAGAAATCGAGTAATAATGGGTCAATCATTTAGATCACCTGACTGAAATTTCTGCACTGGTTTTCAAGTCCTTTTTTCACATGTATGCCGACCTTCCATTAAGCCATCTTATAGGAAACGACGATGGAAGTCCTTGCCTCCCAACTGCCCCTATGTTATTTGGGAAGGAAATGGGAATGCCTACTGACTGCTTTTGAAGGTGTTCTATAATGCCTTTTAGGCGATTACGTTCTAAATGCTCTCAATGAAAAATTTAGAATTTTTGTTAAAATAAGACAATTTAACGTTATCATTTACAAATTATATTATATCAAAATTTCTCCTTTGATTTTCTAAGGATCAGACTTTACGCCCAAAGTGCTAATCTGAACATTTTTTAATTTGTTTGTGCCGTTTAATTTTTTTTTCATTAACCAAAAAAAATTTTTTTGTAAAATTTCGCTGAGAACTGTTATTTGTTAGTACATTTAACATTAACTTCCAAACTACTGTTCGGGCTACAAAATATTGTTAGTCAGACCTTGAAGACATTAAATTTAGAATGTCTTGTTAAATTTAATGAAACAGTCAGACATGTGGTTCCTAAATTATTCTAATATCTGTGAAAAAACATTTGCAATAATGGAAATTTTTATTTTTTTTTTTTAATTTACAATGGAAATAATAACTTAAACATTTTTTTTAATTGGAAGACCGTTGTGCATCACAAAAATATAGTGGGAATACTCTGAGTAGGTAAAATATTATTTACCCTCCATTACTATCGTCTGGGTGGAATCCACCCACAAGGATGCATTTCTAAAAAAAATAGAATATGTTCATACATAAAGTATATAATAAAATATATGAATTGATAAACATTCAAAATACCGTCCCTTCCTGGCGATTCATTCTTAACAAAGTTGGTTATTTTGTTGTATTAAAACTTCTTTGAATCGCTTTATGAAAGTAATGACCGTCGATGTTAAGCAAAGAACTTTTTGTAATTATTTCATTGCTGTTAGAGATTTTTCTTTTATAATTGCAACGAAATTTTGGAATTTGTGCGTTGAATCGGGTTCTTCGCTTTTGTCACGAATTCGTTATATGCAGTATGCACTAAAACGGGTATCCACTGTATTGCTATTTTTGTTTTTTTTTTTGCATATAGTTGTTAATACTATTGTTTTTTACTTCCAACAAAATTATATATTTTGCCAAAGTTTAATATTGCAATTTAAATACAGTTTTTGTTCAGTGTATTTAATATCTAAGTCATAATAGATATATTCTGAACTTTGGGACCAGTTATTTTCCATTCATATTAATTTTCATTCGAAGAAACACATATTTATTATAATTCAAACCAAACAACATAAAAAATAACATTCTTATTCCTTTACCTTTATATTCAAATTCCAACGGCTTTTTAATACCCCTGCATACAGAGTTGCAAGCATTAAACTAAAAAACAACCCTTCATTCTCTCATCAACTAGTTTGAAAAGCACTGCTACTAGACACACATTCGCGTCAGAGGTCAGCTGTCATTTTTAGTGAAGAGCATAGAAAATTGAGGAGGAAAACATCAATTGTGCTTAGCCACCAGCAGAAAATCATAAATTAGTGAATAAATAAAAGAAAATTATATAAAATCACATAAGTTTACTGTAAAACTCCCTCAGTGCACCACAATGAGCAATACAATTGTTAACAAAATTCTCTTGGTGGCCGGCTTTGCTAGTCTACTGCATGCGGCCTACTCGGCTGCTCATTGTAAGTATCACAACCGGACATTTGGCCCCGCAGCAGACCCGACCGACCATTAACATCATGACTTTGAGTTAATTGCCATTAATTTCACTTTTTCAGATCGCACCTACTTACGTTTAACCGAAGAGGAATTCTCCAAATTGCCATTGGATGTAAGTTTACTTTATGGCTGTCGTATGCATTGTGTGTTAACTATTGTGGTCATCTTTTCAGATTGTTGTCCAAACAGTAGTAAGCTTGATACTGGTCATTTACAATGTCATCCAGATTGTGGGTAACTTTAAGGAGATTCGTGCTACAGTCGATATGCAAGCTAAATCCTGGGACACCTTAGGTAACTTACCCTCATTCTATACATTCAATCATCGTGGCAAAGCTCTATCACCTTCGTATGTCGTGCCGGATGATGATGAAGACGATGACGACTGTTGACAGGGGACGTGTAGACCAAACAGTAAATTAGTTTTACATAAATAAATAAATACTATGTCGTCGACATTTTAATTATGTTTAATATCGTTCATTATTTATGGCAAAATATACAAATATAAACCAAATATATTCTTGCTAGGTAGATAGCAAAGAAGAACAAGAATTTTACATAGATTTGGATAACTAATTACTAGCTGTGGTAGCGGATATGCCAACGGTGTGGTGACCACAAAAATCGAAATGGAGCTGCAAAATAGGGCTACTTAATAAAGCATGTGTTGGAAATCGATACGACCTGATATTTAATATATTAAACTTTTTGTTATTATTCGGTTAAATAATTCGAATAGAAATATTAATTTGCTGTACATTGTGAATAAGAATGATCATCTTTAATATATTTAATCAAAAACTATTCTAGTCAACCAATTTCCTGTACGTAGTATGGGCGGTATCACACTCTTTTGTCCAACCCCGTTTATTATTCTTTAGAATACCCATACTGACCTTAGATGAATTCACACCAAAATTTAATAAAACAATTTCCAAATTTTGGTCCTATGGGCGAGACCACGCCCATTTGATACTTATAAATTTCATGCGGGGTATTGTATTTTGTCCTTCCACACAAATAAAAATGCGCCCATGAATTTGTTTGCGTAGCAAAAGAACCCCAAGGATGTGATGCGAGAAAAAGAATAAATAAAATAAAACACAAGGGATTTAATATAAAATAATCTAAAGATTTTTCGCTGTATTTGAAATTTGAATATTCTGAATTAGTGATTATTAGCTCGGTGTAGTGAACAAAGCCTTTAGAGAGCGGAGGAAGGCGGCAGCTTGTTATATTGGATCTACTGTGATTTCATACAAGCAATACAAATCAAAGTTGTATATCAGTTTATCCTGACGCCTATTCGAAGGAATAGGGTGTTTCACGAATAGAGTTACGACAAAGGGTTGGTAAACAGTAATTTGTACGTAAACATAGTATATAGGCTATGAATGTGAAAGGCTTCCTTTCAGACATAACTGTGTGCAGCCAAAAATTCAAGAAGAATATTAAAGCTTCCTATAAATTCAATTTTATTGATAACTTAAAACTTTGATGTCGTTTTGTGCGGACCAAGAATTTATTTTATTATTAATTTTTCTGGGCAAAACTTTTTTTTTGAATTATGGCGGTCTTGCAAGAAATGAGCGGTGGGTAATTTTTTTTAACCAAACGGTAGTCAAGATCGTAATCTACGATGAATTCTAAGAAAATTTGCCCAAGCAACCATAGGTCTAAAATCATAATCGAGGCCCCGGCTTTTAACGAGAAACTTTCCGTGTGACCGACCCCAGTCCTTTATCCCTCCTAACCTTTTTCCCAAACATACCTAACCCCTATCTTCACTCCCTAAGGGGGGCAAAAATACAAAAATCTTATTTTTATAAAAAAAATTTCCCACCGCTCTAACTGCCTTAATAGGACTCAAATGTATGACCGTCCCCCAATATTTTTGCAACCCCAGCAGTTTCTCTGAACAAATCTACCCTCTATCTTCAACCCTTAAGGTGATCCCCATAATTTTTTTTTTTTATTTTTATAGTTTTATGAAATCAGCTCCTGCCGCTCCCATGGAATCACCGCCTAAGGCTGCTCCCATACAAAATGCACTTAAAACGACCAAAACAAACAATTCTGCACAAAATAATAATTACGATAACATTTTTTTTAATGATTATAATTTTGGTTTTTTTTTTGTATGGGCGCCAAGTATTTTTAAATGATTGAGTGTGAAGATAATGGATATTTGTGTTTGGGAAAAATGTAAGGAGCGAAATACTTGTGGGTGTCGGTCATACATTATATCCCTCTAGGAGGCAACATGGAAAAAGCAGGAGCTGATTTCAGAAAAAAAAATGTATAAGGACCACCTTCAGTTTTGTAGATATGTTTTGAGATGCTCCGGGGCAGAAAGAGCGGTGGGAGCAACATTTATAATAAACAATTCTGTATGTTTGCCTTAGGGGGTGAAGATGGGGGTTAGGTATGTTTTGGACAAAATGTTAGGAGGGAAACATTATTGGGGGTCGTTCATACATTTGGGCAGATTTTCTTAAAATTCGTCGTAGATTAAGATTTTGATAACGGATTGATGCATTTTTTTTATATTCCATACAAAGAGATTAAGGGAAGAGATTCCATCAGACCCTATGACGCGTTTGTTTATGTCGATTTTTGTTTTGTCACTAGGCCCGACAGAAATGCAAAATAACGGTTTATTTTTTGATTTGATTGTTTTTTCAATTCCCCTTTGTTCCCTACTTCTATCTTTTAGGTCTAGTGTCAGAAAAAATACGGGTTAAATGGAAGCCCCCTGATTCCATACAAATTGACTCTCACTAGTATACATACATATGGGTCCCCTAGATTGAGGGAGGTATTACTATTATTGTTGGGTCACTATTGCAATGTAGATTAATGTGTCGGTACTCAAAAAAAACGGGATATTTTAAAGAAAATACCTTTATTTTATAACGTCAGAATGCTCCATATTTTTAAATTATAATAAATGAATTTGAAATTTTTAAAATTTGCTCATCGCTACATTCAAACTAAATAAATTTCATTACAATTCAGTTGCCATTACTGTTGGCAATTTTAACAGTCACTAAACGTACCCTTTGCATTAGATACTCTGAAACTCACTGCTGCAATTTGAGGTGGTCATACACATACACAATCACAATCTGTTTGACAAACAAGAGAATAATTGCGTATTCGCAATGTAGACAAAAATTGGAAAATAAACGAAGCTAATACTAGAAATAAGAGCTAACTGTTTAGCATTAGGTGGTTGCAATTGTTTTCAATTTATAATGGTGAGCTTAAGGCTTTATGAAAATCAATTCTATAACCCAGTTTTATATACAGTTTTTTCACTTAGGGTGTTCAAAATCTATATCATTAGTAGTTTTTTCTTAACTGTAATTTTCGAATACCCGGTTTAGACGGGATTGTGATATCTGTTAACCGGTTTTTTTGAAGTAAAATAATTTTTTACGACATGTAATACAAAAAATTTTCATATAGCATTTTTAAATAAATAAGTTTATTTCTTTTAAAATAGGGCGTGAGACAGCCCACTTTTATCCTGGCTGTAATTCATACTGTACCAACAAAACATACCAAATATCATCTTTATACCTCTTATAGTCCATTTTTTTTTTGGATTTTGGCAGCAAATGGCCAAATGTTCTACACAAATTTTCAAGGCGTTTGAAGAAACAGTCCTCCAGAAATTTCGCCTGATATTCCCACTTGATATTCCAAAAATGCAAGTGCCCTATTTTTACCATCGACCACAAAGCTGCATTCTGTGAAAATTTCAAAATGTTCGGTCAAGCCGATTTTGAGTCTAATGCAGATAGACAAATACAACCCATTTTCATATGTATAGATTTGACCTTTGACCTCTTTGGGACACGGCTTAAAGTTGTCCGATTTTGATCAAATTTTGACCATTGCCGTTTTATTTGTCAACTGCTAATGCAAAAGTAGAAACGCAATGTCATTTCAAAATGTAACTGCATTAAAAAAAAAACCGTTCCTAAAAAATATTGGGCCCGTCAAGGCGTTGCTATTGCATATTTGAAGAATATAGGGTCGGTGTGCTGCAACAAGGTCTCAAGTTTTGTAATTGTGTTTCTGAGGTATTGATGATTTAAAGTTAATGCAGGCGACCATTTAGAACGAATTGTTTTGATACAATAACTACAACACAACTTTTAATAGACGTTGACTTTTTTTCAGGGCATAGACTACGATTTTTTAGACTCATTTGCATCATTAAGTCCATTTCACAAAAATGGGGACTAGGAACATTTTTGTAGCACACCAACGATATACTTACTTAATTAACTGACACTTCTTTGCAATCCTATTGGATTATATACCGCACGTAGAAAATTATTATACACGCTCCGATTTTATGCGCTTCTTCCTTAGTTAGTCACACTAAGTTCTGCAAGTTTCTTAGTAACCTGGTCTTTCCAACGGAGTTTTGGTCGCCCTCTTCTGCCCCGTCCATCGAGTTCATTGTCAACGGCTTTTCGAGCTGGAGCATTTTCGTCCATGCGTACAACATGACCTAGCCAACGCAACCGCTGCACCTTAATACGTCTGACCACGTCAATGTGAGTGTACAGCTCGTACAGCTTATGATTCTTTCGACGTCGATATTCTCCGTTAACGATGATGGACTCATATATTTTTCGTAGTATTTTTCTTTCGAATACTGCCAGAACCGAATCGTCCGCTTGTATCATTACGCAGGATTCTGAACCATACATCAAGACAGTTGCAACCAGTATCTGGAATAGCAGGATTCTTGTTCGTCGAGAGAGGGCTCTGTCATTAAATCTCGTGCTTAGTCCGTAATAGCATTTATTAGCAAGCAGGATTCTTCTCGGGATTTCTAGGATGACATTATTAGTTTTGTTGATGGCGGAGCCTAGGTAGATACAATTGTCTACCACCTCGAAATTATAGTTGTCAATGTTCACGCAGTTTCCCAAAAGAGTAGATTCTTTATTCTTTGAAACCAATAACTTCGTTTTTTCCTCGTTCGCCGTTAGACCCATTTTCTCTGATTCCTTCTGTATACCTGAGAAGTCTGCAGTCACATCCTGCAGTTTTCGACCGATAATGTCACAGGACATAATACGCTTGGATTCTAATCATCGGGCATGTACTCGTTAAGCCAAACCACGCGTAGCAGCTGGTGCATGCCCTTAACCAGCACCTCGCCACCGGACTTGAAGAGTTCTGCCGGAAGTCCGTCGGCACTGGCTGTTTCATTATTTTTCAGCCGCGATATTGCTTTTCTTGGCTCGGCTTGACTTGGTGGTGGGCAATCTAAGCCGTCGTCCGCAACTGACATGATGCTTTCACAGTTGCTGAAAGTGTTCTCTTAAGGAATGGAGCCCATTACCGTAGCGTTTTGCTTTTACTTTCTGTTAACATTTTCGGGCCTAACCTCTATCCCTGTATCGCTCTATCTATCCGTTCTCCCGTTCCTTTATTTGAGGTTTTTTTCGCTTAAATAGCTGTCTCGCATGTTTTACTGTCTCCTTGTCCTTATGAGAAGGACACCGGGTTAAAGTGTAAATATAGGGCCCCCACATATCTACTTGCAGTTGAGCCCAAAAAATGTTTTGTCTTATTATGTTTTGTCTGTGCACAATTTTGTTTCCAATGATACAAAAAAAGAATTTTGAAAATCGGTCAAGAATTGCGGCCTAAAATTTCAAATGTCCAAAATGTTCCCCACTGTGCGCCGTCTCCTAACAGCTCGGGTTACAATTGGCTACAGCGTTGCCCTATAAGCGGCATCCTGTTCCTCAGACGCTATGCGACATTCTTCATCGTACCAGGATTCGTCTGAGCGCCGTTTTTCATATTCAAGCACGCTTGTTGCGGCGGTTGCGTTGTGTCGTACTAATTGGGAAAGCTGGTTGGAGTAAGCAGTGGCTATCTCTGGGATTTGCAGCTTTGCGATGTCCAGCTTTCTTTGTGTTTGGTTATGTGCGTTTTTCGCTCTGCACAATCTTGTGCTCACCTTGGCTGCAACCAGGTAATGATCCGAGCCAATATTAGCACCACGGATCACACTAGATGTATGCCTGCCATCAATTACCACATGATTCATTTGATTTTTGGTGTTTGGATCGGGGGATAGCCAAGTTACCTTGTGGAATCTGATTCCACTCACTACCCTGTTCCTTCCCGCTGCGAAGCTAATTAGCCTAAACCTATTGTCTGACGTGTCGATATGCAGGCTGAATTTACCGATCGATGGACCGAGAACATCTTCCCTTCCTATTTTTGCATTAAAGTCTCCCAGAACAATTTTAATGTCGTGGCCAGGGCAGCGGTCGTATGTTTTCTCTAGGCGCTCGTAAAATGCATATTTAAACTAATCGTCTTTATCTTCCGTCGGGGCAATAGCACAAATCAGCGTGATGTAAAAATGTTGCGCCTTGATGCGGAATGCGGCTATTCGATCACTAACGGGATTGAATCGCAATACAAGATGTCTTAGTCTCTCGCCAACTACAAATCCACTTTAAAATTCATGCTTTTCGGCATGGCAGCTGTAATAGACGTCACAATTTTTACGTCGCGAGCATCCTTGTCCTGTCCATCTAATCTCCTGGATGGCGGTGACGTCAGCCTTATATTTTTTGAGAACATCCGTCATTCGGTTAGTGGCACCTTCTCTATAGAGAGTCCGGACGTTCCAGGTGCATATCCTTAAATCATGGTCCTTATTTCGTTTGCGGGGGTCGTCAACATTTGGTGGGTTCCGTTTGTTACTTTTTCTTTGTCGTGTTTTCATAGCGACGAACACTGTTGCCCAGGTGCCACCACGAAGGAGGTTGTGAGTCGGCTTGAGATGCAAGATTCACTTTACATCCTAAAGGGCACCCATGTTAAATTAAACATACATATCAAACATATCAAATATATCAATAACTCGATAACAAAATATTGGGGTAATTAATTGATGTGGCAAATTTCTTGTGTATTGTTTTTTTGGATTTGTAACACCAATCTGGGTCTTCTGCACGCACTTTCAGCCCACTGATGAAATTTGTTTATCACTAAGACTAACAAACTTTCCAGGCTTCTTCGCACATGAACCTGATGTCTAGATCTAGATAGTATACTAACTGTCATCCAAATTTCATTTAAATCTGTTCAGCCTTTAAGACAAATGAACACATTTACTATATTAATAGTGGTTATTATTACAAAATTTTCTTCGTTGTTTTTTTGTTGTAATTATCCATTTCGTAATATATTTATGCATAAAGAAAATCGAAAAATATATTAAAATACTCTGTTAAAATACTCGACTACTGTTGCATTTTTTACATAAAATCAAATTCAAAACACCAATTAGCTAAATTCTAATCAGAATCTATTCATAAATGTATGCTAACAAAAAACAACAAAAACGCAGCTTATGCCTTGATTACCATTCCACCCCTGCCATAGATTTCCAAAATCCCACAATTTAACACATTTGTCTCACTGTGTGGCAACGTTGCTGCTCAAATGTTTTTGCTTTCTGCTTTGTTATGCTCTTCCTCTCACACACAGCCTACAGTCAGTCACTTTCCAACTGTCTTGTGATTTGGTCGTCTGAGCGCATAATTGAATTCGTGTTTACGCTTTATGTTCGCTTAAAAATATAACGGAAATTAATAAAACAAAAAAAAAAAACAACGGCAAATAATAATAAAACACTAAAGTGTCTATAAATTAAAGTGATAGATAAGAAATAGAGAAAATATCACAAGTTGTGATTATAACGCAAAAGTTATCTATTGCGTGAGATATATCTCTGCAGTTTGGTTTTGCGTGTGTGTGAATCCTTGTTAAGGGTGTGTTCGTTCGTTCCTCTAACATCCACTGCACTTGTCGTCGTCTGCGCTGCTGTAACAATCAGTGAACCTAACAACCCACGAGAAAAATTGTTTACCCATTGAAAAGGATCTAAAGGAAATACATCTCTAAATAAATAAAACACTTGAGAGACATAAACAATAACAAACAAATAAAAATTGTTACACCCAAATAGTTATTTTTAGCATTATCCTTACGAGAGAGAACATAAAATAAATAAAAAGTTACAAAAATGTCGGTCTCTTCAAATGCTTCATCTGCTGCATCCTCCGTGTCGGGAGCAACCAACTCCAACGAGCGTCGTTCTTCTTTGGGCCGGCCCAACAGTGACTCGGGTACCGGTTCGGGCACCGAATCCTCGGAACTCACCCACATCCTCAATCGCCGCCAGGTCATAATGGACTCCCAGGAGGCGGGCATCGAAGTGCCCCACAATTTTAAAGTGGTTAATGTGTACACCGAGTTCCATGAGTTTTCACGCAAACAGATCAAGGATTATCAAAAAACCTTCAACACGTAAGTGCTCCTCTAGTCAACATCCATTTACATATCTTAGATTGTGCGATTAGCACATCCTTTGGTAATGTCAAGATCCCCGTCAAGGTCATTTTCTGCTTAGCTATGGATAACACACATCTGTACAGCAATCAGCCAACATAAGTAGCAGATTTAAGAGCTGCAAACCAGAGAAATGCCACCACCATCGCCGCCACCACCACCGTCTCTAGCAACACCCCAACAAGATTCCCTTACATACACGGTAGCATGAGCAAGAGCATCACCAGCAGCAGCAGCAACAACAGCAGACGAAGGAGTAGAAACAGCACAACACGAAAAGGAGGAAAAACGCCCACATACCAAGAGACGATTTGTGGGTTTCATTTTTTTTTTATCTTCGACTGCTTATAGACACCTTAAATGTTTGTTGTTGTTGTTGCTGTTGTTGTATGCATGGGTATGCTAATGTTGTTGGGCTGCTGCTGCTGTCTTGTTTGTTTGTTTTTTTCATAAATAATGCTCCTCCATGTTCACGTGATTTGTTGCTGGTTGCGCTCCATGGTAGTAGGACTGCCAATGCCTTTGACATAAAATTTAAGGCTTTGGTTGCCTTCTTCCACTGCCTCTCTCTGGCCGCGGATCCTTTTATGTGTCGTCTTTTTGTTTGCCATTGTCGCGGCCGTATTGTTGCTTGTGCCTCATGGACTTGAAGTTGCCGTTCTTTGTTGTGGGCATATTTGCGAGTGGCTCTTTTGAAAATCTTTTATAAATTATTTATACTGAGAGTTGTGCATTTTTTGTTTTTGTAAAAAGGGGCAGGCAGAACAGAGCTGAGTTTTGAAATTTACCAGTATTAAGGAAAAGCATTGTTGTTGTTTTTAAGGTGAAGTTCGAAATCGGAATCGAAGCATCGATCATAGGAGGTTCAAGGAAGTATTGGATAATAAAGTTAGATAGGATTGTAGATGGGTTGTGGTGGTCCTGGCAGAGCAAAAAGTTATAAGCTACACTTAAAACGATTCTAATCGCAATCGTGGTTTGTTGAAATCGAATGTATATGAAATACCCCAAGTGCAGTAGAAAAAAAAATCATGATGAAGATATATATTTTTAGTACTTGATACAGGAAATAGTGAAGCCCATTTAAGGTCACGATTAAGGTCATAAATATCTTAAAAAAGGAAGTTCGTTTTAAAGCTTTTCTTATACAATTGATCCCGACAGGAGTAATTTACAATCTATTCAAATATAACTTTAACGGTAGTATTAATTCGAGTTTGAAAATGGGCAAAATAGCCACGACCCTTCAGGTACCTCCCATATAAAATCTATATATATATAAAAAAGTCTGATTGATCACTTCCCAACTCAGACGGCTAATGCTAAATGCCTTTTATGGCGTAGGCGTGCACTAAGGAGAGATTTTTGAAAATTCTGACTGAAAATGGTAAAAAGGGCGTGGCACCGCCCCATACAGCTCGAAATTTGAAATGGCTGTATCTCATAAACTATTATAGATTCGAAAACAATATTTAATACATATGTTGGTCGTAGAAGAAAAATTTAAAGAGGGCAATGACACGCCCTTTTTTAAAAAATCGTTACATGGTCCACATAAATGGACCGATTGCAATGAAATTATTAGTTAGTTAGACAATGGGGAGTGGCACCGCCTACACAAACCGAAATTTCAATTGGTCATATCTCACGAGCCATTAGAGGAAGGAATATAAGATTTGCTACATACGTTACTGGTACCAGTAGTTTTATGTCTCGCTGGAAAATGTTTGGTGCCACTTCTCTTTGTATCGTTGTATCGGTCATATTCATGGACCGATTGTTATAAAATTTACTTACTTAATTTCCCTTTGCACCCCATGAATGAGGTATGGGATAACTTCTCGCGTTGTTGTGAATTAACACGCTTTCTATTTTTAGATTCACAACTAACGGCACCTACTTGTTAATCGACGAATGCGAACGTCACTGTTTGAGAAGCTCTTACTAGACACGACGATTGAATCGACGCATAATACTGCGATGTTGCTGTCAACAACATTCGAGGGGAGCCGACAATGAAAGAAAATTTTATTTATTTTTTTTTTCTTTTAAGATGACTGGAGCCAGGTTTGAACCTGCGATATCCCGCATGGTAGTCGCGTGTTCTAACCACTATGCCACGGCCGGTCCCATAAAATTTACACAATTTTTATAATATGGCAGACTAATCACTTCCCAGCCAAAACGGCTAAAACTAGAGCCTTGAAATTTGGCTGGTAGATTCCTTCCTATGAGGGGTAAAAAGGACACTAGTGCCACTTTTAGGAGTAAATTATTAAAACTGTTTCCATCACCCAGACCATGCGGCTAAAGGTAGAATCGCGAGAATTCTGCGTTCGGAAGGGATTTTCCGGAATTCATATTTATAGAGTTTTAAAGGCCTATAAATGGATAAAACTGATACCGTCGCCCAGACCCAACGGCTATAAGTAGAATCGCGAAAAATGGGATGAATTAGCGATCTGAATAGCGGTGCGACCTGATGGGATTTTTTGAAATGGGTACTTTTAGTGTTAAAAAGACCGAAAAAGTAATAAAACTGTTACCATCATCCAGACAATATGGTAGAAGCTAGAATCACGACAATTTATAAGGGCATTCACCTATAGAATTGAAGAGCTGATTATTTTGTCAATACCACAACCTGCAGCGGAAATTTTCAATGACGTGTATGCGTAACACTGACATACGAGGTGGCGAGTAAACTTCACCTCTTTTTTTTAAGATTTGTTGTTGTAACAGTTCCGCTTTTTCCGAAATTCCTTTCCTGAGAAGATATAAGAGATTATTAAGATGTCGATTACGGGTCAATTTGTGATATTAGGAGCCAGAGAAAACGTTGCATCTCATTTAGTCCACTGGGCGCAAGTTATAGGGCCTGTTTGGGCATATAAAGAGGTGTACAGTGTCATGAGGGCTTTTAAGGCATTCAAGGCACTTGTTTATGGTTAAAGAGTAGCAGTTTAGAAAACTGTGCCAACCGGTTCTTTGTTACGCAAGCTGTTCTTGTCCGCATGGGCAAAAGCCACTCATTATCTAAAATTACTAGAGGGCGTTCAGAACTTTGTTGCATCGGTAGCTACTGGGAGCCTCGGTTACCGCCTGCCGGTGCAATTTTTATACCATCACCCTACGGTTGGGAGGGTATATATCATTTGATACGACCCAAAAGTAAAACACATAGAAGGAGTCACTTTAGACCTTAGGTTTCTTTCAACGAAATTCGATTCATGACATTTTAAGTCGTTTGAGCCATGTCCTTCTGTCTGACCATCTGGCTGTCCGGCTGATACGCACGACAATTTCCAAAGACTCTTCCAATTGTTTTAAAACTTTGCATGGGTTAATATTTCCCCAAATCTACTTACGGTATTTCAAATGGGCTACCTGGCCACGCCCCATCTGGTACCTCCCAAACAAATGTACCATTCCGTCAAATTTTGAAATCGTGTAATAATATCAATACAACAAACGCGATCGTGCCGAAATTTTGTATTTAATAAATCTAGAACAGGATAAAGTTTTGGAGAAAAAACTGGAAGATATTTCCCACACAAAGGCACTATTCCGCTCACTTTAGATATAGAGTAATAATATCAATACACTCAATGGGTGAGGGTATTTATTAGTCAGTTTACCTGACTGAAATTTCTGTACAGATTTTTAAGGATGTAAATATAAATCTTCTTGATGCAGCCGTTTGGGACCGGCCGTGGCATAGTGGTTAGAACACGCGACTACCATGCGGGAGATTGCAGGTTCAAACCTGGCTCCAGTCATCTTAAAAGAAAAAAATAAATAAAATTTTCTTTCATTGTCGGCTCCCCTCGAATGTTGTTTGACAGCAACTTCGCAGTATTAAGCGTCGATTCAATCGTCGTGTCTAGTAAGAGCTTCCCAAAACAGTGACGTTCGCATTCGTCGATAAATAAGTAGGTGCCGTTAGTTGTGAATCTAAAAATAGAAAGCGTGTTAATTCACAACAACGCGAGAAGCTATCCCATACCTCATTCATGGGGTGCAAAGGGAAATTAAGTTTTTTTTTTTAAGATGCAGCCGTTTAAAGATGTTCTGGGCACATTTAAGATTCTAGACAACTTTCAAATAGAGAGCTTATGTTGTTCTCGAACAGACGCTCCTACACGCTCTACGTTTTCGGAAACCTTTGAAAAATACAGTTTAAAGATATTCAAAGAACATTTAAGATTCTAGATTTCGAAAAAAGAAATTTCAAATAGAGAGTCTATGTTGTTCACGAACTGTCGCTCTTACACTGATCAATTTAAAGAACCCTAAAAGTTTTAGCTCGACCGGATCGTATTTGATTCATTGTGGAACCTGCCTCCTCTAACTTCTGCACCCATCTCCTAATCAATTGAATCGATGGAGCTTCATTTCTATGCCGTATGTCTTAATGAGAGAAAAATTGTGGAATCGGTATAGTCGATGAATCGTTGTTTCGATATTACCCGCGTACACTGAACGCGGCTTGTGTTCCGCTAAATAATGGCATAGCACATAATTCCCATTGTCTGCTCTTGCTTTTCATAACCCCTCCGCCATACCCCGCTGTGGCTGCTCGACGCGGCACACCTATTCAAAATGTAAACGGACTTTTGGTCCACCATGTATTTGCCTGAGAATTTTTACAAAGGAGTAAATATGTTTACACATTTGCAAAAGTTATTTTTGCTTTATACAAATATTTCGTTATTATCCTTTTATTTCTCAAATGTATTTTGAAATGTCATACTTTTTATCAATCTGCAAACACATAATTCCTTTTAAGTTGAACCCATACACTGACCTGAATCTACTTATTACTAACAATTATTTCCATACATTATTTTAAAGCGGTGATATTCAATAACAATGTCAAATAGTAATGCAATTATAGAAACCTGCGAAAACGTAGAGGAATGCAATTTTTTTTTCGATAGATATTGAATTAGTTATTTAACACGTAATATGTTAATTTCTTCTCTTCATTTGATAGTTATATGATCGTTTGGTTAAAATTACTTTAAATATATCTCTGATGAAAAGGAAAAATAGCTTAAGTCTAATTTAGCAGGAGAGCACTTTCTAAGTTTAAACCGTATTTTTAAAAACTTATGGTGATTCTAGTATAAGTGAAAATTATCCATCGAATCATAGCAAATTTAGTAACACTTTGTTGTGCATTCAGAAATTATTACATTCAGAAATTATTTAATTTTAGGATCTTTGGTCAAAAATAAAAATAAAAAATTTTTGCTTAAGTCGACTTAAGCACTTTTTCCTTTCCACCACAAATATTTTAGGCTACTGTATAACCATTAATCATTGATCGCCTGCTTAAATGACAAAGTTTATTACGGATAAAAGTTGAGGCAGGACATTATAAAAGAAAAATTCCTTTGAATCTTGTGAGATAGACATGAAGGAATGAATGCCTTCTAGCATTTAGTGAGTTTCTATCGAACGTTTAGACTCATTACAAAATACGAAATGATTTCAAATGCCTTTTTATGAGGCATTCACTTCATTTGTTGAATGCTTGATTGTCCCTTAAGCACAAAGAGCTATGATATTAGTTTTCAATTATATTTAATAAATATTGTATCTCTTTTTAAATTAGTAACAAAAATGTCATTGTACTATTGAGGATTTTCTTGGCATAAGCTGTTATGCATTGTCACGTACATACATATACGAGTATATTATTAAATATAATATTTAACCAAGATTAGCTTATCTCTTCTGATTACAATTTCAGTTTCATTTAAATAAATTGTGTAATATCCATTTATTAATCTGGACGTTAGAACAATTTACTGAAATGACTTGGAGATAAAAAGTATTCAGTACTATCTGTAATATTCTTTTTGAGTGTTATCTAGTAAATATATTTTATTTGTATTTTTATTCGTGAAAAAGCCGTCTCTTTTCCTAGAGGTGTCTTAAAATAAAAGGCCTATTATCATTGTGATATATGACTTGAGTAACAAAAAAAAGTCTGCTCATAGTATTTGCTTCCGGTTATATGGCGCCATTCCAATTGCTACGTACTTTTGAATATGTTGTCAAGTATACAAAATGCAAGAGCATCAATGGGATTCTGGTCTAATGCTGGTCTAAGTCCATTGCCGATAAGTCTTAGTTCACGAGGTGTTCAGTTAATTTCGCCTCTTTTGTATACCGCTATTTACCCCAATAAATTCGCCTCTTCTTCTATCATTGAAATTTTGTAAGGATATGAATGCAAATCTTTATGAAGAATGCAGTTTAAAAAGGTTTTCTGGGTACAGTTAAGAGGCTTGACTGTTCTTATAGACCCTAAGTTTGAGATCTTTAGAAGTTCTAGGTCAGCAGGACCTTGGTTCAACAATGTACCGAACCTGTCTCCTCGCATTCAATTTGCCCAAGCAACTAAACACACACAGTGATTACACACTTTGACAAAATGGAAAAAATGGAAAGTGGCCTAGTGCACGTTGTAGGTCTGGTCGGGTACAACATGACCCTGTTAACCAAAGTTTCCTAAAGTCCTCAAAATCTTGACTTACGGTTCAAAAACCGGTTTTTCGGATCTTTCCTCACTTATGAGCTTATAACTCAGTCAATTCTTAACCGAGTTTTGATTTCTTAACAGGTTTGAAGAGAATAGTCTTAGATCTTTTCAACGATGTATACATATACACATCTGTCTGGTTTTGCCTCGCTTGTTTTAGGATATATTAATTTCTAAGGGTTTTTCCGCCCAAAGTCTTTGGAAATCACTGCTCTTATATGTATTTTCTATATGACCACCCACGTGGTTATTGCAAGAGGTTATTGCACTTTACCCCCAGATTTTATTATTAAACAAGTATTTAATGTTAGTTTGTCTTCAAGTTATTAACCGTCTATAAAACTTTATACACGTATCACTTATTATTGTAAACATATTTGGAAGATTTTATTACCCTCGTAAACAAATTATCAAAGTGGCAAAGCAAGTACATATTCAACAGTAGTGAAAATGCATCGTGGTACTACTTGTTTTGGAAACTGTAACAAAGCACGGATTCAGGCAGGCGTTAAACTTGAAAGGGCCTCATTTAATTTGTAACATTGATTTTAAAATAAATGTAAAATCTATATTAAAGTACAGAACACTTCTGTTCGAATAGAGTTTTTAAAACTTCTTTCCTTTCTGCTTCTAAATTCAATCAGTAAACTTAATGACAAAATTGTATATAAAAGTTTAAATGTCTAAATGGTTGTCAGTGCACTTTTATTCATTTGCATTTATAATCAAATATATTTTGTCTATTTTTAATTAACGAATCTAGATCATAGAATACGGTGCAAACAGAGCATGTATTGATCATTTATAAGATCATTAAACCTTGTATGTGGTATACGTTAATGTCAAACGTTGCTCAATCAAGTTTGATTGAATTAAAAATTAACAAAAAAAAACCAGATAAATAAAAGTTATACTGACGAATTTGCATAATTACTCAACGTTAAATCAGATCTTCGTCACTAGATAAAACGGATCTTTTTGAGTTAATTATAACTTTAAAAGTCAAATATATAAATTAATAAGTTGTACATCCTGGTTTTTAGAGATCGGATGTAGTTAAAAATGTGTCAATTACTTACTTACTTTTTTTTACTAAAGTGGCCCATTACAACTTGGGAGTGTTGTTCATAAATTAAAGAATTCCACACGCATCGGTCTTCTGCGTGCGTTCTCCAGTTACTCCTACCAGATGGTGGCACGCCGCCTACCACTTGGTCCTTTTAACGAAGTTTGGGTCCCCTCTGCGTCGTTCTTCAGGTTCGCCTTCAAACGCCTTTCTCGCTGCAGCATTTACATCCATCCTGGCTCTTTTAGCTATGTCGATGTCATGGCAAAGCTCATATAGCTCATGGTTCATCCGATGGCGAAACTCGCCTTCGACACAGATTGGTCCATTTATTTTTCGAAGTACTTTTCACTTGAATACTCCCAGGTTTTGTATATCCGTTGTTGTTGTTTTAACAGCTGGAGGAAGTAGCTGGAGTGATAATTCTTTATATCGATTTTCAATTTATTGGTACTCGATCGGGCATGTAACCCGATTATCATACGATCATTGTTGGAAACTCTGTTTCGTTCCTTTGTAGATAACAAGGTTTGTGTCAAGGATTGTTATGTGTTGTAGGTTTAAACCGCCCAATTCGACCAAAGATGGCGCCAGCTAGTTTTGTTGATTAAATTGCAGAACGGGTAAAATTAATACCTGGTACAGCCGTTTCTTTGTATCACGAGATAAGGTGGTGTTACTAAAGTGCCGCCAAAATCCGTAAAAACATCTATTGGCTAGCACTATTCTCCGCTTGACTTGGCGGATATTATTATTCTTGTTGAAGGAAGATCAGTGGAAGGTACATTCATCTACTACCTTAAAACAATAATTGTCAACGATCACGGTGGGTCCCTATCGAGAGGAATCTTTTTCGTCGAAATCATTATTTTTGGTTTGTCCTCGTTGACCGCTAAACCCATTATTGCTGATTCCTTTTCTAGCGATGAGAAAACTGCAGTAACATCCCGCAAATTTCGACCAATGATGTCTATATCATCGGCATAGACTAGTGGCATGTGGCTCCTGTGGAATATGGTGCCAGACATGTTTTCACTAGCCTTTCCCATTACCTTCTCCATAACTTTGTTAAATAGTGTACAGGACATGCTATCGCCCTGCCTAAGACTACTTTTCGTGTTGAATCGTTCAGAGTGATCCTTACCAATCTTAATGGAGGATTTGGTACATATGCAAAGTCGAATTAGTTTTGCAGGATCACCAAACTCAGACAGGGCCTCATATAACCTGTTCCTTATCGGCGAGTCGAAGGCAGCTATGTAGTTGACAAAGAGGTGGTAGGTGTCGATCTGCTTTTCATGGGTTTTTTTTCCAGGATTTGTAAATATTTAATCCGTTGTAGATTTACTAGGTCTAAAGCCGCTCTGATAAGGTCTTATTAGTTTTTCTACAATTAGCTTTAGACGTTCTCGCAATATGCTTGAAAGGACCTTGTACGCAATTGGTGTTAGGCTTATTCCACGGTAGTTCTTACATTCACTACGATCTCCTTTCTTGTATATGGGACATAGCAGACTGAGACTGCATGCTCCTAATCAGCTCCTGCCCCCCGCCCCCACCCTTCCTTAACCAGTTCAGCAAGGAGACCTTTGGCTCCAGCTGCTTTGTTATTTTTCAGGCGGGATATTGCCACACGTATCTCGCTCTAGCTCGGGAGGTGGACAGTTAATACCATCGTCATGGATTGGATCGGGGTCTTCTGGAGTGGTGTCCGTATTCAGTAAATTTCTGAAATGATCTCTACATATCATCAAAACGTTATCCAGGTCTGTCACTAGCTGACCATCGCTGTCCTTGCAGGAGGTCAACCCTGTTCCACGCATTCTCGCCTTAACTCTCTTGTAGAATTTTCGGGCTTCCCCTCTACTTCGGAGCAACTATGTGCACTCATCCTGTCTCTTCTTCAGCTTTTTCTTTTTCCGTCTAAAGAAACGAGTTGCCTCTCTTGTCTTCTCCCTGTGCCGTTCACGAACGTCTCGCGTTGCCATTGGCTGCAGTTTCGCTCTGTATGCAGCATGCGTCTCTATCGCGGTATTGCGACATGCATCGTCTTACCAGGCATCTTCTTGAGACGGCTTTGAGTATCCAAGTAGGCTTCTCGCACTCCGTTCTATGGAGTCGGCTATATATTGCCACTGCGAGGTTATATCATTAGGGGTTGGAGCATACCGCAGCAGTTGAGTTAGGTGGTTGGAGTAGGCGTTCGCAACCTCTGTGGTCCGCAGTTTACCGAAATCCAGCTTTCGTAGTGCCTGGTTTAGTACATTTTTCGCCATGCTGAGCCTTGTGCGTACCTTAACTGCGGTAAATAAGTGATCGGAGTCAATGTTCGCACCCCTGATCACTCGTACATCCAGAACACTCGATGTGTGCATTCCATCTACTACCACGTGATCTATCTGACTCCTCGTCACTTCATCTGGAGATAACCATGTTGCCTTATTTCTTGCCGCAGAGAATCATGAAATCATTTGATGTCATGGCTGGGGCTACGGTCATATACATTTTCTAGGCTCTCGTAGAACTCGTTTTTGTCCTCATCGCTTTTCTCTTCTGTCGGAGCATGGGCACATATAAGTGTTATGTGGAAAAACTTTGTTTTGACTCTTATGGTGGATATTAGACCGGGTCGGTCCCCATACAATTTTTTTTTTCTTCAATGTCGAGGGCAAATATTAAAGATCACCTCGAGACAACTTAAAAAAAAAAATTTTTTCCTCCCCCACCCCCCGGAAAAACAGCCAAAATCGTTTTTTTATCACTGCTTTTTTGTTTGTGGCTCAATCGTAACTTACAAGACATCGGTGTATAGCTTTCGACGAGTACTACATTTGTCCTATAGATGTCGCTGACAAACGACATCATCTTGTAATGATGGCCTCATTTAGAGCGATTTCTACCCCTAAAATTTAAAAATATTTTTTCTAGGATTAAAGCCCTTTTAAAACCAAGAGCATTTTGCTTTGGAAGTATACAGTTTTATTCAAAAACATAAAAGTTACGTATGATAAGATGTATTTACAGCATTAACAAAAACATTTTTTTATGTTGTTTGCAATATTATCGCAAATTATTGCATACTTTATAGCGCTGACGGAAACTTTTTTATAAAAATGATTCCATACTTTGTAGCTTAAATTGTTGCATAAGTCTTAACGACATCGAAAAAAAATTTAAATATTTTCTTGAGATAATTCATTTTTAATATAGTTACCGGCGAAATATAATTTTTATTACAAATAAAATCCCAAAAAGAGCAAAGATATGTATGTAATTACAGCAAATATTGGCGCGACTCAAGTTCCGTTCACGACTTTCTAATTTTGCAAAAATTTTCATTTTGATTAGGCATTCCAAGCGCTGATTCACTTACATTTCGCACAAATGTTCAGTGTTGCAAATTGAATGGGAAGAATACAAGTGCAAAGTTATGTCTATATTTTATTATCAATACTTCCATTGTGGAGCAGGTATCTTTATAATTTCGTTTCTTGAAATTTCGTGACACTAAATACCTTTATCCGCATGTTTGAAAACACTGTTTGCGCTAAAAAGTATGCAATAACTTGTATTTCATTTTTTTCGATATCGCTAAGAAGTATGCTACAATTTTCTGTAATAATGCAAGCAACAGTAAAAAATATTAGTGTTGATGCTGTAAATACATATTTTCATACGTAACTTTTTTGTTTTTGAATAAAACTGTATACTTCCAAAGCAAAATGTTCTTGGTTTTTAAAGGGCTTTAATCCTAGGAAAAAATATTTTTAAATTTTAGGGGTAGAAATTGCTCTAAATGAGGCCATCATTACAAGATGATGTCGTATGTCAGCGACATCCATATGACAAATGTAGTACTCGTCGAGACCTATACACCGATGTCTTGTATGTTACGATTGAGCCACAAACAAAAAAGCAGTGACAAAAAAACGATTTTGGCTGTTTTTCCGGGGGGTGGGGGAGGAAAGTTGTCTCGAGGCGATCTTTAATATTTGCCCTCGACTTTGGAAATTTTTTTTGGTGACCCGGTCTAGTGGATATACGTTCACACACCGGGTGAACCTTGAGACTAGATGTCGCAGTCTCTTGCCAACCACAAATCCACATCCAAACTCGTGCTTGCCCGCATGGCCACTATAGTAGATGTAGCACATCTTAATGCGCGAGCACCCGTGTCCCGTCCACCGGATTTCCTATAAAGCGGTTATGTCAGCCTTGTATTCTTCGAGGACTTCCGCCATTTGGATGGAGGCACCTGGTCTACACAGTGTTCTAACATTCCAAGTGCATATCCTCAAATCATTAATTCGTTAGTGATGGTCGTCAACATTTTGAGGGGTCCAGTTTAAACGTCGGTGGCGGGTTGCAAGCCCAGCGCACCACGTCGCAGTTTTCTCCTCCTGCCAGGATTTTATTACAGCCGCCCATTCTGGGTCAGACGCTGACCAGGTATATCGCTCACTCTGAGCAGACGTGCCTGGGTTTTAGGTTTCGCCCCTCATAGTTAGCTATGCTCTGGGACGTAACAGATAATAAATACACAGATTTTATAAGCTCTATCTAGTTTTCGTTTTAACATCGTTTGAAAAGTAAAACGGCTTTTGGTCCACCCTGTATAATTCCTTGTTTCTGTGCCTTGTAAGGTCGCATACAAATGTTCAATTCACGAATTGTTAAAAAATCATTCCTGCCCATTTTAAGGCCCCCTTGATTATTTGGTCATTTACTTTCACCCCACACCCGTACCTGGTCGCAGCTCCTGCCTGACGCACACAAACACACTCCAAAATATCTCTAAATATTGTGATTATCAAGAAAATAATGAAAATATAGACACAGACACAGACGTTTGGCTAATAGCCTTAGATTAGTTCATCATCATAATCGTCCTTTCTTTTCATAATCTCTCATTATCTGGTTTTCATTATATCCAACGACATTTAAATAATGAAGTACATCATACTGCCTGTCTGACAGTCAGGCACACACTCTGCCGGCTTACGTACTGCATACCTATGTCGTACAAGTACATAGAGATCTAGTGCTTGATGTCTTTTTATCTTTTCATTATGACATTTCGACAAACATTGGAATGAATGTGAAGAAGGTGTTTTCATTTACTCTGCAGCAGCAACAGTCGAGAGGAATTAAAACGGGGAGGTGTCTAAACAAGGAGTCTTAATTGAAATTGAAATTCAGTGTGTAAACAGAAATGGGAGCGAGAATGCGGCTAGATATACGGCTACAGAGACTGACGTAGATAAATATGTACATAACCTTTGCATGAACTTTGAACTTGAATTTTAATACAAGTTTTTGTGTGGAAAGTGTGGAAAAAGAATATCTGAATGAAAAGTTTTGTGCAAGTATAAAAATTTAATCATATTCTTTGGCAACGATATAAAAAGGTTACAGAATTGTTATTATGTTAAAAGATTCAAACAGAATGAAAATTTATTTTTCGTTTTGTTACAATAAAACAATAGGTATACAAAACAATATTGATTTACAAAAATTCGTAAAATACAAAGTATATTGTTGAAGAGTTTATTCTCAATCTCCAACACCCCCACTAGAATGAACTCCTAGTCCAATCAGATCACAGCAATGACAATGTTTGGGTTTTGTCAACGATTTCGTCAAAACATCTGCAGCCATTTCTTCTGTGTTGAGGTATTCTATTATTATACTTTTATCTTCAACGAGTTCTCGTATAAAGTGGTGCCTTATGTCTATATGTTTTGAATGTGAATGATAGGTATTATTCTCTGTTAAACTAATGGCACTTTTGTCACACTTAACAACGATAGTTGAAAAACCGCCAAGTTCTTTAACTAAAGATTGCAACCATAATGCTTCCTGACTTGCTGCAGCCAAAGCCATATATTCAGCTTCAGTCGTGGATAAAGCAGTCGTCTGTTGTTTTTTCGAGTTCCAGGTTATACAGCCACCTTGAAATTTGAAAACGTATCCCGATGTTGACTTTTGATCGTCAAGATCACCTGCCCAATCAGCGTCTGAAAAACCTTCTATATATTCTTTTTCATCTTTCGTAAATTGAAGTTTGTAGTCTGGTATTCCTTTAAGATACCTCATGACCCGTTTTACTGCCTGCCAATGTATCTTACCAGGATTGTTGTTATATCTGGCCAGAGCCCCCACTGCGTAGGATATGTCTGGGCGACTTATTTGAGCAGCAAACATTAAACTTCCTATGGCCTCTTTGTAAGGTATGTTCCTCATTTCTTCGATTTCTTCCTCTTTTTGTGGACACAATTCTTTTGAAATTTTCTGATTCACATCCAATGGTGTCGACACTGATTTGCAATCAGTCATATTGAATTTCTTTAAAACATTCTTGATATAAAGTTCTTGGTCCAACCATAGTTTTCCATTCGGTCGATTTCGAGTGACTTTCATACCCAATATGTAATTAGCCTCACCAATGTCCTTCATCTTGAAATTGTTAGCCAAGTTTTCCTTAATATGCAACTTGGTCTCCATACTATTTGTGAAAATCAAAATGTCATCTACGTATATTGCTACGAAAGTGATTTCGCCGTTCTTTAACAAATGATAAACACATGGCTCAGTTTTCGACTGTGTTAAACCCATTTTCTTCAAAGTATTGTCCAACTTCTTATTCCATACTCTGCTAGCTTGCTTCAGCCCATACAGAGATTTTCTTAGTTTGCATACCATATTTTCGCTTGACTTAAGACCTTCAGGAACCTTCATGTAAATTTCTTCCTTGATTTCGCTTTGAAGAAAAGCCGTCACGACGTCCATTTGGTCGATGTCTAGATCATGCTGTACCGCTAAGCTTAGCAAAAGACGTATCGACGAATACCTTACTACAGGTGAAAAAGTTTCCTCGTAGTCAATACCATATTGTTGGGAGTAACCTTTAATCACCAGCCTAGCTTTGTAGCGTTCTATTTCACCTTTGCAGTCTCTTTTGATTTTAAAACACCACTTGCTGTCGATTGGTTTCTTTCCTTCAGGAAGCGTAGTTAATTCCCATGTGCCATTTTCCTCCAGAGCATTCAACTCCTCATCCATTGCTTTCCGCCAATATTCCCTATTGAAACCTTCTAGTGCTTGCTTCACAGTTTTGGGTTCTTCATATGTGTTTACTGCATGACATTCGTATTCATAGCGCTTCACAGGCTTTGAAATTCTTGACGACCTCCTGATGTTTTCTGGCGATGTGATTCTAGCCTCGGATGGACTAGTAGGAAAAGTTTCCGATCGACTTTCGAAACCTTCAGAAGGAATAGAACTAGATTCGTCTGAAAAATACTCGTTTTCGGATACAATTTCTTCTGACATATTATGTGACTCTTCCGATGTTACTTCATTCCGAACATTTGCGTCTGTGTTGGTTTCACAATTTGGATCCTGTTCATCCAATTCCCCCACTGAATCACATTCCGGAAAAATATAAAAATTTACGTCATCTCTATGCGTCCATTCATAGAAGTTGTCTTCAAAGAATTTAGCATCTCTACTCAATACAACATCATTGCGCACAGGATCATAAAAACGATAAGTTTTCGAATGAGCACTATATCCCACAAAAATTACCTCCTTGCCTTTGGGATCTAATTTTCTTCTCTTCTCTTTAGGGATATGAATTAATGCTTTGCAACCAAAAACTTTCAGGTACTTTAAGTTCGGTTTTGCTCCCGACCAAATCTCCAACGGACTTAAATCGTTTAATGACTTACAGGGTGTTCGATTGATTAAATACACAGCTGTATTCGCCGCCTCAGCCCAAAATTTCTTCGATAGGCCAGATTCGATTAAAAGGCATCTTGTTTTCTCTATAATAGATCTGTTCATCCTTTCAGACATTCCGTTTTGTTGTGGAGTGTACGGTACTGTCGTTTGGTGTTCAATTCCACACTGAACGAATATCTTCTTCATTGCCTTATTACAGTACTCGGTTCCGTTGTCAGTTCTTAATGCTTTGATTCTTTTGCCAGTCTGATTCTCAGCATAATTCTTGAATTCGATGAATCTATCAACCACCTCGTCTTTTCTCTTCAAGTAGTATGCAAACACTTGTCTGCTATAGTCATCAATAAAAATCAGCATATACCGCGAACCATTCAATGAAGATACTTCCATAGGCCCACAAAGGTCTGAATGAATTAGGCTTAATACATCTGTAGCCCTCGTTCCAGGTTCTTTAAACGGCGATCGTGATATCTTACCTTTTACACATGATGTGCAATTTCCCTTATTGACCTCACACTTTACACCCAGAACTGCTCCAGAAGACATTTTCTTCATTGTTTCGTCATTGGCATGACCGGTACGCTTGTGCCATAATTCATATTGTTCAGTTTTTGCTTGAGATACTGTTGCATTATGGCGTAATACATTTAGGCAAAACATACCATTTACTAAATTACCCGTTGCAACAGCTTCACCGCTTTTGTTCAAAACTCTGCACTCTTTTCGGTCAAACACAACATTATATCCACTTTCCACAATCTTCGATACTGACAGCAAATTTATATATAGATCAGGAACGTATAAAACGTCCTTAAACGTTACCATTTCTTTTTTAAATTTTCCTGCCTTGACAACCATGTCAACGTCACCAACTCCTTTCACAAGCATTGTTGAGTTATTGGCAATTGTAACCTCTGAATTATTGTGTTGAAAACCACTGTTAAAGTATTCAGTTTTTGAGCACATATGAGCGGTAGCTCCAGAATCGAAGAACCAATCGTTCGTATTCAGTTCACTTACAGAGAATGCGCCAACCATAGCGTTCCCATTTTTCTGTAAACCAGTTTTTGACGATTTATTCGGACACTTCGCTGCCATATGTCCATACTGATTACAATTGTAACATTTGGGTCCCTTGGCTTTGCCCCATTTCTTCTTACCGACAAATGCTAATTCTGTTGTTTCAGTTTTTACGTCCTGCAGAAGTTTTAGTTTGATAGAATCTCCCGTAATTTTAATTCCAGAACTTTGAATTCCCATGATCATTGGTTTATACTCATCTGGAAGTCCAGCCAAAAGCATTGATCCAACCCATTCCTCATCGATTTGAAGTCCTACAGATCTTAACTGATGAGCTGTTGTCAGAATGTCGTTTACATAAACTTCAACATTAGCACAATCCCTTAATTTAGTCGAACAAAACTTTTGTATCAGTCCCACTCTTCTTACAAGGCCGCTGTCTTCAAAAATTGTTCCCAATGTGGTCCAAATCTCAGTTACTGTTTTACACTCACGGATATGTGGATATACGGATTTGTCCACCATCAATATTAGCTCAGCCTTAGCTTGAATTTTCTTGTCTTCCTTGTCCTCCGTACCTTGGACGGCGCTCCAAAGACCTTTCATTTGAAAATATGCCTCTACTGCAAATTTCCAATCTTGAAAATTTTCGCTTCCTCGTAGCTTTTCTAGCTGAATATTCGATGCCATATCTAATGCGCGTACAAAATTATTGCGTATAAGGGCCCGTAACCTGTTATTATGTTAAAAGATTCAAACAGAATGAAAATTTATTTTTCGTTTTGTTACAATAAAACAATAGGTATACAAAACAATATTGATTTACAAAAATTCGTAAAATACAAAGTATATTGTTGAAGAGTTTATTCTCAATCTCCAACAAGAATGCTATGATTGGTATAAGGTAGAACTTCTAACTTTGAAAATATCAAGATGAATAGAAAGGTGGTACGGTGAATCGTGGCCATTTCAACCCATATTGCCAAAAACGATGAAGGTGACAGGTGATAAAAAGTCGATAGTCATTGTGAGTGAACCTTCGATGTTATATTGATATTTCCGTTGCCTTCGCTCGGCCATGGCGACTACCATGCGAAAGGTCCCGAATCCGAATCCCGCTTCCAGTCATTTACATTTTTCTTTCATTCTCGGCCACCTCGATGTTGTCGACAGCAACTTCGCAGTATAGTGTCGAGTCAATCGGCATGTCTAGTAAAAAGCTTCTTAAACAGTGACGTTCGCATTCGTCGATAAACAATTAGGTGCCGTTAGTTGTGAATAGAAAATAGAAATCGTGTTTATTCACTACAACGCAATAATCTATCCTACATCATTCATAAGGTATAAAGAGAAATTAAGTTTTTTTTTCGAATTTTTTTCGCATTTCTCATCTCGCTGAGATAAATATTTAATTTCTCAACAGAGCATCCTTTAAGCTTGACCATCAGTTTCCATCAGTTTTCAATTTGTATTTTTTTTTGAGAAAGGTCCTGTTGTGGAGTTAGACAAGAATGTTTCTAAAAGGCATTGGCTATATCGGTTGCATGCATTATTTTGAGGTCTAACCCTTATTAAATCCCTGTTTAAAAAAAAACATTTCAACTAAACTAAGTGCAACTGACACTAAACGATTAACTTAATTTGCTGCCATTATCGAATTAGGATAATAGTCAAATCTATTCTTCGCACTCATCGTATTTGTTTACGACAGCAAACTGACAAAACTTACACTGCCAGACAGCTAAACGCAAATACAAAAACACAACAAGTATCACAAACAATCCTACAATTACCAAACAAATCCCCCTCGAAAATTGAAAAAATAAAAACAAACATAGTAGGAGTCTCCTTAACCCACCGACCGATGAGGGAAGGCGAAACGGATCGAGTGTCTGGCCAAGGTGCTTATGGATGGTGAATGAGGAAAGGCGGACAGATCGTGTGTCTGGCCAAGGTGCTCATGGATGATTTGCGTGCCCATGTGTTTTTCTCACATTTGCATTTATAACAAAATTACTACAATAAACAGATCAACAGCAGCACCAACGCCAACGCCACAGAGATCACATGCAATTACAGTATAATTTTGTTAGCAAATATTTACTTGAAACTATACCCGCTATGCATTAAGAGAAATTGACTTGAGTTCAGTCGAACTCTTCCAGTTGTTGTATCTGCATCCTAGTGATACAGACAGAGGCAGAGGCATACTACTCAAATGATAACAAGCTGCAGCGGCAACAGAGGAAGGAAATACTAATACACACTAACACACACACACATGTGAATTCATCTAAGCGATAGTTTATATATAGTTATATTTTTAAGCGTTTAATCTTGGGCTTACTATAGCGTCAGCTCTGTGTCTGTCCCCCTGGTGAAGTCGATGCCGATATCTTTCATTGTATGACATGATGATGATGTATTTGTGCGTCTGTCTGTGGGTACAATTATGAGTCACTCGATTTTTCTTATGTGTGTAGCCTACATGCTGTATATATGTTAGCATTTTCATTGCGTTTAATTGTTCCTTGAAAAAGTTATCACTTTCACGATTCGTTGCATTTCCACACATTGCACAGTGGGGTGCGATTGTGTCAATTATCGAATCCCAATTATTTCTACTCCAAGTGATAATTTTCGCTCTCAAGAGATCTTGTTGCTTTGATAAAGGTGTAGATGTTACGCAGATCGGCTAATGATAGACAGATACTATCTATAAGTTTTTGGTGACCAAACTTCTTCTAAGGTCCAAAAAAGCAGGGCAATGGCATAGAATATGTTGTGTGGTCTTCACTCCTCTTAGGAAGTTTGTCAGCCGGCCAGTGACCGGCTTTTACAGCTATGATGTTTCTAAGATGGAGTCTAGATATGTTTGACCCAAATCGTGCGCTATGCAAGTGTGTTCTTTCTTCAATCTTTCCTTAGAAATTAGGTTGTTTAGGCTGCTTCCAGCTTGTAAGAGGAACACCAATATAAACTTCGCTCATATTCACGATGGTGGAGTCTTTAGCCAGTGCGTCGCCTCTTTGGTTACCGTATATGTCCCCATATCTTCGAACCGATGTATGGCTAGCCGTCAAATGTCTCTCTATTTCCTAAATAGTTTCCTGTATTTCTTAAACCATTTTTGAAGAGGTGTAAACTTTCTCCAGGGATCCGATGGCCGCTTTACTATCAGTAAGTAAAAGAATCTTATCGTCCAAAATCCTATCATACTTAATTTCTTCTGCGGCTATTTTAATCAATATTCTTTCGTCCTGAACCATGCTACAGTAATCTGACAGTTGTATATTCATCTCCGAAAACATTTACCAGTTTGCTCTTTCCAGCAATTCTGATCCGTCCATAAATTTTTTATGACAGCTTCCTCAAAGTGTGGGGTATTGTCATTGTTATCATAGAAGGTTCTGTCCGGGATATTGCTCATAAAACCTAGATCGATAACTGGTTCTGGTACAGCGTAAACCGTATGACGCTTTACTTTGATTATATCCAAAAATTTTGCATTACCATAGACCTTTTTCTTCCATGCACTTGTGGCGTCTAAAGGCATTGCGGTATTTGCTGCTACCTTCATTGCCGCAATGTCTGGGGTAGAACAGTGCCCGAATTGCAGTAGTTATATGAAATCTCATGTTGGACCCACTATTGCGGCAGTTAGGTACAGAGTACAAGGTATGTGCGTATGCTGATGACTTGCCCATCATGGTTGAAGCCCAGGTTCGCTCTGCTGTGGAGCTGCGTCCTCGACTGGGCAGGAGAGTAGGAGTTAGTGTGGCGATGGACAAGACTGAGATGATGTTGATGAAAGGCAAGTTTTCTGCTGGTCGGCGTCCGGTTGTCACGGTTGATGGGGTCTCGCTCAAATATTCTACTTCGGTAAAGTATTTGGGCGTAACGGTGAGCGAAAGGGTTAACTTTCTTCCACATTTGGATAGGGTTACAACCAAGCTGACTGGTTTGGTGGGGCAAATCCGTAGGGTGATGAGGTCTGACTGGGGTCTCAGCAGACGTGCTGAACGTACCATTAATGGTGTCTTATTCGTAGTATGTGCCCCTTTATGGGGCACCAGTATGGTGCGATCTAGTGAAGTCTGTTCATGGCCGTAGGAAGATTTTGTCATGCCAGGGAGTCGTTCTGCTGGCGTGTTTACCCGTCCGGCCTCGGTGTTAACTTTACGGGGTATGGCCTTGCAGTCTGAAGATTGTTTGCATGATGCACTAATCAGTAGTGTCAGCCAGTGTAAAGGCTCCTGATTGACTGCGTCAACTTCAGGTGGCGTACCACAGACCAATAATATAAATAGTATCCAAGGCTGCTAAATGTTGTGTCGAAAAATGCCTGGAAAACGAGGCGATATCGAACTTTTGTAAACAAACTTAAACGAGAGTTGATAAAAATTTTACTTTTGCGATCTTTTGTTCCACTGATCTTAGTAAAACAGTCATCAACAACCCTTTTTTCTCTGTTATCTCTCTGTTGTTCGCAGACACCTAAAATATCATATCAGAGCTCTGGAAGGCAGGGGCTGAGCGTACGACGTATCGGTTTATACCGGGTAATATACTGACGGTTCATGGGTCATTGAATGCATTCTTGCATAAAATAACTTTGGTCCCCAGTACGTTTTGTAGCTGTGGAGCAGTGGTAGAAGACTGGCTACACGAGTTGTGTGTATGCCCGTTGTATCAGGATATCAGCGATTCGGCTAGCATGGGCATTATTAACGCCCTAGGAGAATTTAGAGTAGGTGGTGTGCTTGCCACGCCTGATTCGTTAGGTAGATTAATTATGCTTGCTAAGCAGGCTTCGTAGACGTGCTCTTGCTTTGCAGTGGTGTTAAGTTGTATGGCCATTGTGGTCGCTTAGAATGGGCAAATAACTGGGGATTAATTTTTCATTGTTTTGCTTCGTTAAGGCTGAACCAATCCTGAACAACCTTGTTCAGCTTGGCAAAGCGGCGGTCAACCGTCGGTGGGGGTTACCAGCCTCTTTGGCTACAATGGGCCGAAGCTGTGAGTTTCTTTAGGTACGAAACTTGACTAGATGTTTATATGTTACCACAGGTGTCTGGGAGCTCCGGAGTCAGGTTTCCAGATTTCGCCCAGTCATCACAGATACTCGGATCTTAGTGGGGGGTGCTGCATGCCTGTAGTGTAGTACCAAACTGTTGCCATCTATCCGGGGTGCTGGTATGCAAATATCGGTATCTGCGGATATGTAAAAATTTCATGTCTGCTCCTAGTGAAAGCCAACCAATCCTGTGAAGTATGGTTCATCAAATCTCAAATTGGTAGTAGCTTCACTACAAAACTCCAACCGGTGAGTGTGACCGGTAGCGTGAGGATCAGGAGCCCCGGGACATAGTCTCCTACCTGATCGTTGGTGTAGGCCTCCTTGTGGGGGCATCACGCGGGCTGTAGTTAAAACCGAAATCGCTGGTAGAGTCTTCGGACTCGGTGTGGAGTTGCATTGCAACCGGGTTCTGCAGACCCATAGAGTAGCGGAGGTGTTAAAATAGGCCTCACTTTGGCAAAAGGGCGGTATGCTCCATATTAACATACCCAATTTCCAATTTGGTATCTTCTGGCTGGAATAAAGAGCCAACAATTGCGATAGCTTGCTCCCAAAATTGTCGACTCCTACTCCTAGATAGTTTAAGCTAGCTTAGGCCATCCCAGAGGGGTGCTGGCAATCGCATTATAATATGTCCAGTGTGTTTAGCATACCATGGGTAAGGCCTACACGGCGAGACTCATGTAAAAACATGTGGACTCTGCCGCTGTTATCTCCCGCACGGAGTTCCGAGATAACCGTTAGTGGAGCACTTTTAGACTCTGCAATTGTAAAAAGAGGTAGCAAAGATGTATTCCTTTCCACCGACCAAGTAGTCTACAGGCGATCAGGGTACTTAGTGTAGTTTCCTACCTACATTTATTTGATACGCCCAGACTAGATCCAATGCGCCTAAAGTTTAGGACTCTACCAGGTATGAGATGAACGCTGAATTAACCTCACGTTGTTTCATTGAGTCAGTTACAGATTCTGGTTAAACTTTGTTGAAAGTTCCCTCTATGTCCTGGAAGTCGGCTTGTAGTTTAAGGATCTTTCTATAACACTGATTATACAATCAAAAGCTTTCCAATTTCCAATTTAAAAGATGATTTCATACATTGATCAATTATTCTGTCCTATGTTTAAATCGGTTTTCAAATCCTTAGTATGGGATGGCTTATCCCTTTGTTATCACCCAGCAAACAAAATGCTCAGAAATCGGCACGACAGTCGGAAAAATTGTCCGATATCGGATCTGAAATCGGGCCGAAGTCGTTACTAAAAACGTATAGTGTAGTTGTCATGAAGTCTGAATTCTGCAAATCTGATGTTATGTACGACATGTCGTACTGACATCTGAACGATTTCTAAATGTAAATCGGTGTAAATTCGATGAGTCGTAACGAATTCAGACCGATATCTTACCATATATCTAAAATAATTCGGAAATTCTTGCCGCACAGACATCTGCCCGAAATCTTTAGAGAAATATCTTCCGATATCGGATCCGAAATCTAAACGAAATCGTTACTAATAACGTATAAAGTGGTTGACTCGATGTCTGACCTAACCAGCTGAGGAAAATCTGATGTACGACATGCCGTACCGATGTCTGAAAGTAAATTGTAGGAAAATCTGAAAGGAAATTCGTTGTTTCTTCAATAATAATTCGTTGTTTCCTGTGACACATAGTTCCGAAATCGCTGCGAACTCGATCAGTTATGTCGGAACAAAATAAAAAATATTACTCTTCAATGAAGAAAATTTTAGACAACGTGCAAGCGTGTCGGATTTCAGCCAATGTCGCAGCTTTTGGTTTGCTGGACAGACACTAATGCCAATTTATATTTCCGGTGTACCAAAAGCATTACTTGGTTATCTACAGACTGGATATCACTTTCCTGACAGCTGTACCGAATATGCCTTTGTCAGTACTTTTAGAGAGTCTCGACTGTTGGTGGTCCATGAATCATCTGTTCGTTGTATCGGTGCTTTGGTATCGCTGGGTTTGAGGATAAAATCTTACGTAGCCAACTACATAGTTTCCGTTGAGTTCTCCACAATACTGCAGAATATTCTCCATGACTGCCTTAGTGGCCAATGATCTTACATTGTACCAATAAGACTATTATGCATAAGCACTATTAATACCCTGAAGGTTAAGAACATAAAAAAAACGTTCACTATTTATTGCAATACATAGCTTATAACCAAATCACTGCATAAAAAGTAGGGCGATGGTTTTCTCAATGACCGACCATTATTATATCGCAGTGACCTTAAATATTATAAATATGTTCAACACAAGTCAATCATCTTGATGATGTGGTCTTAAGAAAACTACATATAAATCTGCATATTTTTTAAGATAAGACACAAAGGGAAGAACCACAGATGATTTAAAAAAACAACGTTGTTATAAAAATATTTCAATTATATCGCCACAATTAGTCATACGTTGTAAAGTACAGCGCGAATTATTTAATATTATCTGTGGAAGATACCACAATAGTAAGCGTATAGCTTTAGTTAACTGAGTGTTCTTTAAAAATAAATCGGTTTGTTTGTCTGTTAGTCATTTACTGGTGAAACCAGTTTTATAAACGAAACTTTGAAACATGTAACTTACAACAATAACGACACAAAATATTAAATCATAGTACATAGATTGTGAAGCCACCAATAAAGTGTTAAATGTCTGTTTTTGGTTTTTTTCTTTGTCTCTTTTTAGATGATTTGTTAGCAAGTGGATTTAGGTCAATGTTCATGTTACGTAGATTCTTAAAAATTTGAAATTCTTTTTAAGTGTTTAAAATCTACATTTATATGCGGACATATTTATTTTAATGATTATCTTTTGGCGTAAAAAAACTGCGTACATAAATTCTTATCAGGTGTCACTTCTGCGGTTTTTATTATGCGGAAAAATATTTAAATAAATTGTTATGAATTTTATTTTTTATTATACAGTGTGGATCAAAAGTCTTGATACTTTTTAAACGATGTTAACGAAAATACTATGTAACTGACATAAAAACTGTCTATTTGTTATGTAAGTACACAAAAAGGAATTTTATTTTTTAAAACTTACATCATCCACATATGATTCTTGATGATTTTGACACTGCTTAACTGCACTCGAGTGGAAATTTTCAATGACAATTTGTCAAGTGTTTCGTGAAATGTTTAAAAAAAAAATTGGATTGCCGTTGAAATCTTTTACTTTTAAGGTATTTCCAAAGAAAGCAGTCATTTGGAATCCCTTGTAATTTGTAGTTCGTTCAGATCATGGTTGATCGTCATTGTGACACTGCTGTACTTTACTAGGGTAGACATTGTCAATGACGACGTATCAGGTGTTAAAAACTTTACTTTTAAGGTATATCCAAAGAAAAAAAGTAAATTTTCGGTAATTCTAGTTTGGTCGGATCTAAGTTGATCATCATTGTTGAATGTATCCCCTCGAACTTCTGCACTCATTTTTAATCAATTTTATCAATGGAGGATTCAATGGAGGCCATGACTTGGCCATATGGCCATTGGCCATAAGAGACGTATAGTAAAACTGTTGAAAAGGTTACAGCCCATAGATGCAAAATGTTAAATTCAACATCTCTGGGCATATGGTAATTTTTGTATGTTGGTGCCGAAGGGGTCCAACAGATCATCAAAAAAAAATTCTCAAATTAATTTGCACAAAAATCTCTAAAGAAATCAAAATTTGTAATGGGTTTCTTAGGTTTTACCCGTAAATACAAAATATTAAAAGTAAAATATTCTCAACGGGGTATACCGGATGCCAGTAGGGTTACAACATGTCCGATTTTAATTCGAAAATCAACGTTCAATAAACGTTTACCTTCTGCACAAATTTTTTTAAAGATATACATGTAGAGGTATGGGGTTGATTTCGATAAATTGTATGAGTGGTTCCAGAATAGATGTTGGAAATTTTTCGGTTCTCTGTGCTTTTGCTTGCCATTACAAGAAAATTTAACTAACAAATTTTAAATATCCTGCAGGATACTGGTTATTTTGTATGGGAGGTACGAGAAGGGGTCGGCTGATGTAGTCCCTAGCCATTCGTGAGTAAAATTTTAATAAGCTTATATCTTGCTCAAAATATGATTTATTTCTTAGTTTGTAAAACTAAGAGGGTGAATTCGGTCATTTGTATGGGAAGTCCTTTCTGGTACTAACTGGGGTAAATGTTTCGGTTTTCTAAGTAATTATCTACTATTCGAAAATAATTGAACTTACCAAATTCAAATATCCTCTAGTTTTCCGTTTGGAAGTTATGGAACAAAACAATAATTTTGACCTATCATTTTGTATGGGAAGTACCAGAAGGGGTAAGTCGATGTAGTCCATATCATTCCAGAGGAAAATTTTCATAAGCGTACATCTTTCGCGAAAAATTACTGAATTCAGTGTACTTAGAAGGAAGATACTTATATAAAACTATGAGGGTGAATTCGGTCGTTTGTAAGGGAGGTGCCAGAAGGGGCGTGGCAAAGGTTTTGGTTTTTTTGAGGATTTGTCTACTATTACAAGATAACACAATGCAACAAATTTTTGATCCCGGCTTCTAAATAGTTGATCTTTATGTAAAATTTCATGCTGAATTCAAATATGCTCTCAGATATTTGGAAAGTAGAACAGTTTTTGAGATATGGTCAAATTTTTAGTGTTTTGAAAAAGGGTAAGTGTACTAAAATGCCATTTTCTCTGGTTTCTGTTCGCCGATGTCACCGAACTGTGACGAAAATAAAAGATAATAAAATTGTTTCTTAAAAAAAACAATAGTTGTTTAAAATCCAATCACAAATGACGAAGTTATGGCACTTCAATGTTGGATTTTTGTTAAAATGTTGATGATTTTTCAAGTTTTCGCTGCCTTTAAATTAGTTTTTTCCGTGTTTCCGTAAAAATTGCTCCGGTTTCAGACCATTACATGAAAGAATAATATGTTACAAAAATTTGTTGCCCTTGGTCATCAAAATCGGATTTCTCTGTTCTACTTTCTACATATCTGAGAGCAGATTTGAATTCAGCGTGGAATTTTACATTAAAATATATTATTAAATGTCCCGGATACAGAAACTTTTGAAATTTTGTGACATAGTGTAATTGAACTTAGAAAAATAAAATATCCTCCAAATGGCAGTTTGGAAGTTATCCAAAAGAGGTGAAATAAACTGGTTACTTCATAGAGATATCTTAGGTTAGGTTGTGGACACGTGTTATCTGGTAAAAACCAGATCACACTACACACCGAAATCTGCTGGTCCATTCTCATTATCCATTAGAAAGGAAGAAGAGGAGATAGAATGAAAACGGAGAGGGATTGAAAAGGAAGTAAAAGTCGTGGGAACACCAATTACTCTTGGCCCCGTTAGCCATCGAAGGCACCGCAAGAAATGGGACTGAGAAGAGAGACTCAAGGTCTTCTTTTTAACTCTCGCCCATGTTTCTTAGCCTTCTACGGGCTAGAGCGGGACAGCCGCAAAGAAGATGTTCCATCGTCTCGGACTCCTCCTCGTTCTCACATACACATCAGTATATCAGATAGAGATATCTTGTAAGTACAGCTTTTGTAAATATAAAAGAACTCAATTATCAAGTTTTTGTTATATCATCGTCTGAAATGTAAAATACTTTTGGACCACTTTTAGTTTCACAATCTAAAGGTTAACCAGAACAATGAATGAAATTTCCGCCTATTTCACATAAAAATATTATCTAATGTTTCTATTAAATTCGGCTAGTAATAAATTTGAGAGAAACTGCAGCTTTTTCGTGTGAAAATTTTGCCATAATGCCATATTGTATATTATTGCCATAAAAATATTTAAGTCATTGTGTGTTATAATATCTAGTATTTGCAAAATGTGTGGCAGCTGCGAAAACTCCATGCAAATTACATTATATATATTTCAACAGCCGATCAATATTTAATATTTGTGTACATTTCAAACTTATTGCCTTTTATAAAAATTTGATAACATACACCTACATATCTGGAAATAATTTCAATTTGAATTATAACTTAGGTTTATTCTCTTAATTTGTTTGAAGGTCAGACCATGTCAAATGAAACTATGTTGACAGAAGTAAAGAATTTGTTGTATTTCGTGCACCTTAAGTACATATTCAACATATAACTAATATATAACACAATTTTCTATTAGGTCAGTAGCCAGGACACTTTTCGGAAACTAAAACTCAGCTTAAGTGTACTCTCTGAGACATATTTGTACTACATATTTAAAAATTTTTCCACATAGGCCTCTGTTTGTAACGAGTAAACTCAACAATTACTTAACCGATTTTAAAAATTACTTTTTTTAAACATCAACATTACGCCAAAGAACAGATTGTAGTAGTACTTTTTTTTCGCGGTGATTAATTTTCAACAAATTTTGTCGAAACAAAAACTATCTAAGACTTGACGTCTTTTATAGCCAAACTCAAAATTTGCGACTACATTTTATATCAAAGGAAGGCTGCATTTACAAACAGCTGAATTCAACGAAAGATATGTATATCTGCGATGCATGTTAGCTTTTGGTTCAAAAGCAACCCAGTGTATGTTGGGGAATTAAGAAACGTATTTTCGAACAAATGCAGAATATTTAACGAAAAATCTCTCAACAGAGTCACAGTGATCCAGGATTATGACGATGTAATTTTTAAATAATTTATTCCCTGTTTATCTGCTGCTCTATTTATCTTCCGTGATAAAAAGGTAAAAAAAACGTTGGTCCACTCTGTATCCACTCTTTTGCACCATCCTAAAAATATATTTCTATCAATGACCAATTGACTAAATCGTTGCACTCCGTACTCTTACTATTGATCCTGCTTTATTTTTCTTCATACTTTTTGCTTAAAATCTATTTATAATTGCGATTCATTAACAAATGAAGTATTAGACAAGAGGAACTCTAGATAATCACAAGTACATACTCCACATTTTTCATACTCAATGCCTAGGAAACTGTCGTCGAACACATTAAGACCCACGCAATGATGACTACGAAATGCAATGAAACCAATGATGAAGATGGGTGGGGTGGATGCCATCATGTGCACGCGAGTGTGGTAAGAGTGTGAGTTTATGCAACATTTGAAATGTCATTCAATAACAAGCACCTCTGGCCTTTTGAGGACCGCTACAAGCAATTGTAATTTAAACTGCCATACAGTGTGAGAGAAAGAGACCGCAAGACATTAAAGCCGACATCATCATAAAATTCTCATCATGACTGAAGCGTCATAGCCTATAACATTGTTACGTTTGAATTACATGTCGAATGCAATTGTATATACATTCAATTTTTGTATTTGTTTTTTGATTGTAAAATGTTTAGACTTTTTACAATTGAAGTTGTTTTTGTCGCTTAATTTGGCAACACGTTCTAGATACTTAAGATTTTTTCAAATACTCTTTTGAGTTTATGTAGAGTGGTTAGTGTTGTTGTTGTTCGTCTGTTCTTGTTTCTATTTGATGTTAAGTACGCAAACATTTACTTGATTTGGCACCTTATCAAAATGTAAACAAGTCCAAATGTTAAACACTTATATGTTTGATATTACATAAGAAGAGATGTAATTACCCTTTAGTATATATGAATGCCGGACCGGCAGTGGCATAGTGGTTAGAACACGCGACTACCATGCGGGAGATCACAGGTTCAACTCCTGCCTCCAGTCATTTAAAAAAAAAACAATTTCTTTCATTGTCGGCTCCCCTCGAAAGTTGTCGACAGCAACTTCGCAGTATTAGTGTCGAGTCAATCGGCATGTCTAGTAAGAGCTTCTCAAACAGTGACGTTCGCATTCGTCGATTAACAAGTAGGTGCCGTTAGTTGTGAATCTAAAAATAGTAAGCGTGTTAATTCACAACAACGCGAGAAGCTATCCCATACCTCATGCACGGTGTGTAAAGGGAAATTAATTAGTAGTATATATGAATGCATTCAAAAGCGGTAGTAAGATAGACTGTTGTTGCACAGAAAAAAATATAAAAACCAATTGGACAGGGACCTCGAAGTATGATAGAGTGGAATCTTTTATGTATATCCTTCATCATAGATAAATTTGATCAACGGAATGTTTACATACAAGTATGAACAACATGGCATGACTTGACAATGAATTGATGTCGCACCTATCACAATTTAATCAATTGCGCTAGCCTTTAGTGTTCACATATTCAATTGCGATCAGCTATCCAATATCTTATTCATGGATGCAAAGAAAAAAAAAAATTTTATACCATCACCCTTAGGGATGAGGTTATATATATATCATTTGATACGAGAAAAAGAAATCTACTGGACACGGACACCACACCAGAAGACCTCACACCAATCCAAGACGATGGTATTAACTGTTCACCTCCGAGCCAGAGCGAGATACGTGTGGCAATATTCCGCCATAAAAACAACAAAACGGCTGAAGCCGATTGTCTCCCGGCTGAATTGGAGAGGAGTTGATTAGGAGCCTGCATCTGCTCATGAAAAACATACAGGAGAGTTTGCCCGGGGATTCGAGTCTCAGTCTGTTATGTCCCATATACAAGAAAGGAGATCGTAGTGAATGTAAGTACTACCGTGGAATAGGCCTAATACCAATTGCGTACAAGGTCCTTTCAAGCATATTGTGTGAACGTCTAAAGCCAATTGTAGAAAAACTATTTAGACCTTATCAGTGCGGCTTTAGTCCTGGTAAATCTGCGACGGATAAAATATTCACTTAACGACAAATCCTGGAAAAAAAAATCATGAAAAGCAGATCGACACCTACCACCTCTTTGTCAACTACAAAGCTGCCTTCGACTCTCCGATAAGGAATAGGCTATATGAGGCCAAGTTTGGTATGCCTGCAAAACTAATTCGACTTTGCAGATGTACCTTGGAAAACATCAAATCCTCTATAAAGATTGGTAAGGATCACTCTGAACCATTCAACACGGTAAGAGGTCTCAGGCAGGACGATAGCTTGTCCTGTACCCTATTTAATATAGTTATGGAGAAGGTGATGAGAAAGGCTGATGTCAACATGTCTGGCACTATATTCTACAAGAGCAACATGCCACTAGCCTATGCCGATGATATAGACATCATTGGCCGAAATCTGCGGAATGTTACTGCAGTTTTCTCATCACTAGAAAAGGAGTCAGCTAAAATGGGTTTAGTGATCAACGAGGACGAAACAATACTAATGTTGAAAATTATTGTTTTGAGGTAGTAGATGAATTTACCTACCTCGGATCTGCCGTCAATAAGAAATATAATGTCAGCCAAGAAATCAAGCGGAAAATAGTGCTCGCCAATAGATGTTTTAAAGGACTTCGGCAGCACTTAAGTAACACCACCTTATGGTTATTACGCCAACGGACATACAAAACCTGCCAGTATTCGAGAGAAAAGAACTCCAAAAAATATATGAATCTATCTGTGTCGACGGCGAGTTTCGACATCAGATGAACTATGAGCTGTATGAGCTTTACCACGACAACGACGTAGCTAAAAGAGTCAGAATCCAACGACTTCAATGGCTGAGACATGTTGCCAGGATGGATGTAAATGCTCCAGCGAGAAAGGTGTTTGAAGGCGAACCTGAAGGACGGCGTAGAGCAGGGGGACCCAAACTTCGTTGGAAGGACCAAGTGGTTGCCGACGTGCCACCATCTGATAGGACTAATTGGAGAACGCACGCAGAAGACAGAAGCGTGTGGAACTCTTTAATACTTTATGAACCACGTTTGTAAGTTGTAATGGGTCACTTAAGTAAGTTCTAGTTTATGAGATAACATACAATGTGTTCTTCCGAATCAAATATTAATTCGTGATTCTTTTAAATATTTCAAATACAATGTTTTAAAATTAGTTTCTTCGCAACTGCTTTTAAAAAGCTCTGAAAGTAGCTTTTATTATTTTAGTACTTTTTTGTCATATCTTAATAAATAGAGTCGATCCCAAAAAACAAAATCGTAGGTTTATGACATCTTATGCTATAATGCACAAAATGTCATTAATCAAACATACATCACTGACAAGATAATGAAGATTAACTCATTTAACTTTTAGTCTAATAAATTAAAGACACGTTAACTATACCCGGCAAACATTTCATTCAGCTAATCAATCATTTTTTTTTTGTTAATAGTATGTATTCAAAATCATTTCATTGATGAATGGCAGCAAAAAGCAAGAGATGCATGATTAATTATATAACAGCCGCAACAAAATGAGGATTGATATCGTTGTGAAGTAACCGATTAACACGACATTTTATAGTCTATGGCCTGGATTGATACTAGCGTAAAGAAGTCAATATGTGACTCTGTCATAATCTGTAATGTTTAGTGACAAATGTATGATTGATTGATTGATGGATTACAATATTTAGCTATCACATAACCACCGACAAGTAATTGTCGCTAATTTTTTATAAAGCTGAATATATTGCAGTTAATTGCATGATATGTAATCAACAACAAAAAACACCGCTTACTACATAGCCAAGTAAGAATCATGTCATGGCCTCTATTAAAGCCAGACTTCCCCCTCCCCCCCTGTTGCTCACACTATGTAATGCATTCAAGTGAGTCATTCAGCCGCATGAAAGTTTCAATAATTAGCGGCCATCAACGTTGCTGTTAAGCAAAAACAAAAGTTCTGATTCATAAACAACTTGAGTGAACAATCGCGGAATTAGGTAGCAAAATTTCCAACAACAAAAAAATTGCTATATAAAATAAACAAATTAAAAAAATTTGCATTGCAAATATTTCACATTTGCGGCTTTTTGGTCACGTGGGAACAACGGGGGTACTCTCTAGGGAAGGTGATGAGTATTATACGAATAACTGAATACAAATTGTATGTAAATGTGCGAGGTGACAAGACAAGTGCTATGGCAATTTTCGCACGGCAGTTCTAATTGATATGACATATGTCAATCTATGGGTTATTGAATGCTGTCTTATCATCAAAATTCGTCATTAACTTTAGCATTTGAAGCTTTTTTTATTAAAAATATTTAATGCATTAAAGGATGTACACCAAAATTTTACAGGAATTTTGAAAAATTTGGCTGAAGTGCAGTATATGGGACTCCTACGGGACTCCTGGACTGAGTTAAAGTCATTTAAATTTCCAGGATATACCAAAAAAAAATATTAAAATTTTTCTTTAACTTTTCCCTTTTGATCCTTTTTTTTTATCAATTTTCTTTTTTCAAATATTTTTTTTCGCACTTTTTCTTGACTTTTTTTTAAATATTTCTCTAAATCTAAATTTTTCTCAATTTTATTTTTTAATTAAAAAAAACCTAAATAATTCAAAAAAAAATTTAAAATGCACACTTTTTTGATGACATTTCATTTTCCTATGTTATTTTTCAATTCATTTCCTTACATTTTTCTAATTTTTCATGATTTTTTCGCATTTTTTTTAATATTTTACGGGGTATTTCAGAAAAAAATATTTTTTGTTAAAAATCGCGCGGTTTTTAATTTTTCTATATTTTTTTAGAATTTTTCAATTTATTTCCTTAAATTTTTCTAACTATTTTCCCACTTTTGCCAAAAAAAATTTTACATAGAAACCGATTTTTCGGTTTGATTTCCAATCACACTAACAACCCCCCCGCATAAGCACAACATCTGGGTATTTTCTACAGCACCAGTCGAATTAATACAATTTCAATTGTAGAAATAAACAAAAACACCAACTCTGACGTCAATTTGTTTCGAGAGAGATGAAGATGAAAAAAAAAATATTGTGCATTTTGATATACTTTTTTCGATTACTCTATAGATATGCTTGCGGTGGAAAGACCGACCGTATAAAAGGTGTTATTATATTAATTTGGTTTCATTTACAAACGATCCCGCCGATGACGGCAGACAACACTGGCTTCCCGTCGCAGATCATTCGTCAAGCTGCTGTTAAATAATCGCTCAACATTTAATGGTCAAATGATTTTCTATTTGAGGCGAGACTGAATGCTCAAGTCAGTCGCTTGTCAGTACACAATCTGTTGTTAAGCTCTAAGAAGAGTAAAACGTAATTGTCAAATGGTGTTAAATTTCATCAGCACGAGCAAAACCACTTTGTTTTTCATTAATTCCAAAATGAGACATCAAATTGTTGTGTTAAGTCGTAGCGTAACATTGACATACATTCTTCTGATATTGTAGAGATTTTGTTTTGTATTCTATTCTTATAATTAAATGCTTAAACTTGAAAAACTCTTTCGCACAACTGTTGGTGGGTGTTATAATTTCTTCATTGGCAATTTCGTTTTGTTTTGTATTCTAAATTGTTTTTTTTTCTTATGTTAATTTTTGGTTTAGGCAATCTTTTGTAAGTTTTTTGTTATTGTATTCGTTCTGTTGAGGTTGCAAAGAAATCTGTTAACACTGAGCAAATTTGCTCTATGAAAAGAAAGAGATTATACAGTAAAGCAAACAAAAATAAAAATTAATAAAACAAATTTAATATTTAGATCTGTTTTATCAAATTTTTATATTGTATGACATTTCTATACTATTATGGAAAAAGTTGACATGTCCGTTTTTTTTTTTTAAATATATTACACACATGATTTTGGGACTCAATTCTGATTACTGCACATGAAAGTAGCCCCATAAAGAAGAAGTTCTACATCATTCGTTTTGTCAAGTTACATGTACCATAGTAATTTAATATAGATTTGAAGTTAGTAAGTATCATATAGTGATATAAGTATCACATTTTAGGCTCTTTTGTTTGACATAACTCGAGTCCCAAATCAATTATTTTACTTGATTTGTCCTGTTAGGAATTTTAGAACATAAAGGCAGAAGATGATAATTGGAAGTCTATTAAATGCCTATATTAAAGGCTGATATACACAGTACAACACATGATTTTGGGACTCAATTCTTAGAATTGCACGTGAAAGCAGCCTCAAAAATAAGAACTTCTGCATCATTTGTTGTGTTAAGTTGGCTGCATTAATAACACTGTGAGACAAATGGTAGGAGTCAGTGATCGGAGATTTACCAGGTCTAAAGCCGCTTTCATAAGGTCAAATTAGTTTTTATACAATTGGCTTAGACGTCCACACAATATGCTCGAAAGGTGCTTGTACGCAATTATTCCACGGTAGTTCTTACCTTACACTCACGTCCAGCTGCTTTGTAACTTTAAGGCGGGATATTGCCACACGTATCTCACTCTGACACTGAGGTGGACATTTAATACCATCGTCATGGATTGGAGCGGTGTCTTCTGGAGTTCTACGCATTCTCGCCTTAACCCTCTGGTAAAATTTTCGGACTTCCTCTCTACTTCGGAGCAACTCTGAGCATTCATCCTTTCGCTTCTTCAGTTCCTTTCCAACGGTAAAAATACCCATTACGTGATTGCTGATGTCAGCTATATTTAGTAGCAATCAGTTATGATTCTCTCGCTTATATTTCGCCTTAAAGTTAGCACAGGAGTGTCATAAGTCAATTAATCGGTGCGCTCTTGCTTACAAAGTAAGTGAAGATGTCAGTATGTGCCAGTGTTGCAATTACGTTATAAACGGAATTTTAAGGGACCTTGATAACACGCTTGAGTACTAAGTAAGTGACGATGTCAGTAGGTGCCATTTCAATAGCATTGTAATAGGAGTTATAATGTGTGGACGATATATATTACATTACACACACATTATATTCTAAGTACTTAGATCCCCGCTTACAATGTCATACTGATGTCATGAATTACTAAATAGCTCCTTCGTTTAATTTACCGCTGGTTTCTTATTCCACCTAAAGATATGAGTTGCCTCTAACCCCCTTCTCTCTGTGCTGCTCACGAACAGCCCAGTGGTAAAAATACACATTATTTAATCGTTGATGTCAGTTTTATTTGGTAGCTATCAGCTATGATTCTCTCGCTTATATTTCCCCTTAAATTTTAGCATAGGAGTGTCATAGGTCAATTAATCGGTGCGCTCTCGCTTACAAAGTAAGCGAAGATGTCAGTAAGTGTCATTTCAGTTGCAATTACATTATAAACGTTTTAGCTTGATAGCACGTTTGATTACGAAGTAAGTGACGATGTTAGTATGTGCTATTTCAATGGGAGTTATGATGAGTGGACGATATTTTATACACAACACACGTGTGAGACATCGCTCGCTTTCAATGTAATACTGATGTCATGGATTTACCGCTAGGTGGCTGCAGTTTCGCCCTGTATACAGCATCTGTCTCTCTTGTGGCTCAGCGACAATCACCATCCCAGTGGTAAAAGTACCCATTACGTAATTGCTGATGTCAGCTATAGTAGCAATCAGTGACGATTCTCTCGCTTATATTTAGCATAGGGGTGTCATAGGCCTTTTAATCGGTGAACTCTCGATTACGAAGTAAGCGAAAATATCAGTAAGTGCCAATTCTGTTGCAATTATGTTTTTAGCGGAATTTTAAGCGAGCTTGATAACACGCTTGATTACGAAGTAAGTGACGATGTCAGTAGGTGTTATTTTAATCGGAGTTATGATGAGTGGACGATATTTTATACACGTCGCGTTGCAAGTGACTACAATTTCGCCCTTTATACAGCATCTGCCTCTCTCGTGGCTCTGCGACGTTCATTATCTTACCAGCCATTGTGTTGGACAAGTACGCTTCTCGCAGTCCGTTCTATGGAGTCGGCTATAAGAGAAGTTCAACTGTATTGCCACTGCAAGGTGGTATTTTCAGGTTTTGGAGTCTCCCCAAGCAGTTGAGTTAGGTGGTTGGAGTAGGCGTCCGCTACCTCTGTGGTCCGCAGTTTACCGATGGTCAGCTTTCGTTGTGCCTGGTTACGTAGGTTTTTCGCGTACCTTAACTGCAGTAAGGTAGTGATCGGAGTTAATGTCCGCATCCCAGATCACTCGTTCGCCCAGAACACACGATGCCTGTCTTCTATCGACTTCCACGTGATATATCTGATTCCTCGTCATTTGATCTGGAGTTAACCATGTTGCCTTATATATATTTCTGTGGTCAAATATTGTGCTGCTATCTACCACATGCCTCCATATTTCCATATTTCATGCCGCAGAGAAGTCAATCAGTCAGATTTTCCGATGGTAGGCTCAAGTGCGTTCACTCTGCCTATTTTAAAATTAAAATTAAGTCATGTCTCGAGCTACGGTCATATACAATTTCTAGGTTCTCTTTAATATGCCACTATAAAATAACATATTTTTCAATTCCTCTTTACATATCGAAACATTTTTCAAATTTCACTACCAATAAAATCATTTACAACTTCTTTAAAATGCCTCCAAAATTTCATCTATAATATTTTCAAATAATTTGTTTGAATCAAAGTCACATAACATACAATTCATTACACATGCACTGCACATCGTGCACCCGCGATATGATGAAAAAAATCAATTCATTTAATATTTAAAATGCAATGGTCGTTTAAAAACAAAAAGGTGGTGGTGGTCCCACCAAACTTTTCGTTACGACTGTCTACACATAGGAAGATCCAAAGTGTATGTAAGCACATGGTCATATGGTCACATTCTCCAGACATTCACACCAATATGTTCGATGTCGTTGTCGTTGCATATGATTTCATTTAAAAAATTTTAAAGGTTTTATATTTTTTTATTTGATTCGTTTAATTAAAAATGCACTTTGTGTTCAATCTTTGAGGAAATATTAAAGTGAACGTTGAAAATTTTAATCAACACAACATCGTCTTGTAATAATTGACATTTCTCGTAAATTTATATATTTGTTAATAAAGATTTCATAAGTCAGCCAGCGAGCGAGTTGCAGCGTTATCGTGCAAATGCTCCAGTAAATGAGAACACTTGACGGCGATAATGTTTTTTATTTAGTTTTTTTTATCAAAGGCGACAACAACAAAAGTTATGTGATTAATTGAATTTATTTTTAGTGCCAGTGACCATCACATCTCCGCTGCAAAAGGAAACAACACGCTATATGCAAATCTTGAGGAAGGGAATGAAAATTATAACAGCTCGTTTGGCACTTTAAGATTTCCTGTAAATGCCCGCCTGCCTGCCCGCCCTGTGACGAGGCTGCATATAAACGCGCTTACATTAACAGCGATTAATTGGTTGTTCCCGTTTATTTTTTTTCTCTTTCTCTGTGATACTTTCAGTTAAAGTGTAACGTTTAATTTCCTTAATTTATTTGTGAGTACATTATTACTGTTTACACGCTTCGTTTGTTCGTTTACAGAGCGATAATTAATGGCGCCATGCGATTGAAAAAACGTTTAAGTTTTGCTTGATTTGTCGCTTCATCCACTTAATAGGGGTGGAGTGTGTGAAGTATTCGTTGGCGATTACTTAAATATTTACTAAACAATTAAAATGTTGATTCTACTGTACGCATATTTGTTTAACTTATAAACCCAGTATATTACGTGTTAACTTATTGAGATTATACAAATGAGAAAAAAACAACAAGAGGTTTTGACATAGAAGGTAAATGACCTAGAGATTTTATTTTCTCTGTAAGTTATTGTAGATTATCACAAACAAATTTTCCTTTACTTTAAAATATATAAAATATATTTTACCTTACATGTATCGTAAAATGTCTGGACAGCCTTAAAAACAACTTGACAACATATATATTTTTATCTTAGTGTCTAAATCAGCGGCCGAAATGATAGGAGATTTTCATTCGCTTCGATCTTCTGCGCTTCTCCAGTTAGTCCTATCAATCAGCGTCAGTGAGTCAGTGATACCTCCACCTGGTCCATCCAACGTAGTGGCGTCTCCCTCTTTTGCGACGTCCTTCGAGGTCTTGATAGAGTTTTCTCATCTATCATCACGACATGACCTAGCCAGCGTAATCGTTGCACTTTGATTCGCTCCACCACATCAATGTCGTGGTATAACTCGTACAGCTCATGGTTTATCCGAATCCTTAACTCGCCGCCGTTTACGGAAATGGCTCCATATATTTTGCAGAGTATTTTTCTCTCAAACACCGTCAGATGAGCAGCATCGGCCTGTGTAAGCACACAAGATTCGGAAGCATACCGCAGGACCGGTAAAATTAGTACCTGGTATAGTTGGACTTTGGTGGTTCGAGATAGGGTGGTGTTTATGAAGTGTTCGCGTAGCCCAAAGAATCACCTGTTGGCGAGCACTATGCTCCGTTTTATTTCTAGGCTGACACTGTTTTTGTCCATGGCGAAACTGAGGAAGATCAATTCATCCACTACCTCAAAGTAATAGCTCTCAACGTTCACGCTGCCTCCCCAACGGGTGGACACTTTTATTGAAGAAGAGAAGATACTGTAATTCTAGTTGTTACCTAATCTCTCTCTGGTTGAGCTGACCGAGTGGCGGAGCTGAGATTCGAACCGGCATTTATCGCCGTACGCGTCTTGTCTTCATCCACTGCCAAACCCATTTTCGCCGACTCCCTTTTAACAGATGAGAAGACAGCTGTTACCTCTCGCATCGCCCGACCGATAATGTCGATATTATCGGCATATGCTAGCAGTATGTGGCTCTTATTAAATATGGTGTTTACCGCTGCTTTCCTTAACACGTTCTTCATCACTATGTCGAACAGTATGCATGACAAACCATCACCCTGTCTAAGACCTCTCGTCGTATCGAAAGACGCAGATAGATCCTTGCCAATCCGAACAGAGGATTTGGTATTCGTTAGGGTACACGGGCAGCGACGAATTATTTTCGCAGGAATACCGAACTCAGACATGGCTTCGTATAGTCTAGTTGCTTCCCATGAAGTTTCTCCAGAATCCGCAGTAATGTAAATATCTGATACGTCATGTATATGCCTGTCTAAAGCCGCACTGATAAGGTCCAATCAGATTTTCCACAATCGGCTTTAGACGTTCACACAGTATGCTAGAGCGGACCTTATACGTAAATGGTAAGAGGTTAATTCCACGGTAGAGATTCCAATCCTCTGGCATGTTCTCCTGAAGCTAAATATTCTCTATGAGCTGTTGCATGCTTAAAACAACCCAGCGGTAAAAATACCCATTACTTAGTCGCTTATGTCAGCTATATTCATTAGCAAGCAGTGATGATAATCTCGCTTATATTTCTGCTTGAATTTAGCATAGGAGTGTCATAGGCTGTTTAATTGATGCGCTTACAAAGTAAACCACGATATCAGTTCGTGTCATTTCAATTGCAATTTCGTTATAATCTGAGTTTTAAGCGGGCTTGATAACACGCTTGATTACGCAGTAAGTTACGATGTCAGTAGGTGCCATTCCAATCGGAGTTGTAATGTGCCGTTCTAAGTATTTAGATCGCTCGCTTACAATGACATACTGATGTCATGGATTACCAAATAGGTACTTCGTTTGTTTTACCGCTGGGAAGATCATCTCCACCCACCTTAAACAACTCAGCTGTAAGACCTTCAGCTCCAGCGGCTTTATTGTTCTTTAGGCGGGATATGGCTGTTTTTATCACAGTTTGGGTCCACTGAGGGGGACACTCAATGTTATCGTCTAGGATTTGCACACATTTTTCAGCAGCCGTGTTTCCAGACGTCAATAGGCTGCAGAAGTGATCTTTCCATATTCTCAGTACGCTCTCGGAAGACCTGTTCCATGTACCCTACCATTTATCTTCCGGTAGAATTTTCGGGCTTCACTTCTGTTCCTGTTCTGCTTCTTCAGCTCTTGTTTTTTTCGCCTGAAGAGTAGAGTCGCCTCCCGCCTCTTCTCCCTGTACTTTTCAGAGAGGCATCATCTCTGTATTATCTCGTTCTAGATCACCACGACCGATCCTAGTGTCTTGGGGGTACGAACGTTAATAAGAGAGCCGTTGTGTTGAAATTTAGTAACATTTCTTACCTACTTCACAAGACGTATTGTTTAGAAGCATGTCCAGTGGCTTTATGTTATCTAACGGACGTTGTGAGCTACTTGGGGACCTACACAGATATGTTCTGGTTATTCCCCAGTTAATAACGATCAGCTGTATGAGAAGCTTTTACGAGACATCTTAGCAGTCTACTGTCGACAACATCGAGTGGGATGAAATAAATGTAGATGAAGAAGACGGCAATCAAACTTTGGTTAGCTTGATAATTGTGGCGTGTTCTTACCATCAAGCCACAGTAATATCAACTGAATAGAAAATACCATATCTGCGGCCTCCAAGAGCTTTAATGGGCTTAGGTCGCAGAAAAGTTAACCTGATGTTTTTTAGGCATATAAACCAACTTCTATATTCTTCGAAGATAACATATTCGTAATACCTCTGAGTTTCGCCATTTCAATGCATTTTGCCTAAAAATCTGCGACCAAATTTTCGTGGAATTCGCTTCAAAGCCTGAGACCAAAAATTCGTGGAATTTGAAAGTCCATATATATGTTGCTAATACATTAAGTCTTTTCCCTTTATAAGGACAGCTTCTAACTAAGCCAATATTAAACATTAATTATTATTTTAGCCCTAATAATAACACTTAAAGACCAAACGTTAATATGCGTTCTTATCATCTTGAGACTTGACAAACACACTCTCTCACACTCTCCCTCTCTTTGTTGTATATGTAATTTAATAATTTCAATTTATGACCATATCTATGGCCTCATATTGAAATTAATGATAGCTTTGTATTCATTGCAATGGCAAAACAACCACCGTCTGATGTTCATGGCAGCAATCCTGCCGGTATGTGTCGCTTAAAAGCTTGATAAATGTAATAACTTAGATTGCGCCTAAGGATTTCATTAATATCCTTCATCATTTGAATAAAAGCCGATGAATGGCCAGTCGTGTGTATCCTTTTGCAATGATAGACGAAGGCACAGAGTGGCGGACAGACAGACAGCCATCAGCCAGTCGATCCTAGGTTATGTATCATAAAACACTACCACCACCAACACCAACTTACCACCATCATGACCGCATGCCACGATGAATGTGATGCAACAACCACCACATCATGTTCTTAACTGTCGCCACCCTAGTTGAAGTGAATGGGCCAGTATTTAGTATCTACTTACTTGCCATGCCACCGCAATACATATGTAGCATAGTATTTATGTGCCACATGCCTTAGCGGATACAGTATTATGGCTGAAAGTATAGAAGAACAAAAACCGCCGCAATTGTATATGTGTATTTCCGTGCGGATTTTTATTTGTGAAAGCTTTACTACAGACTACTTTGCATAGAGTTCAAGGAAACTCATTCATTTCCACTGTTTTTCCTCGATACTATAGCAAACACACACACACACTGAGAGAAATTCAGATAAACTTTTAAAGAATTTTAAAGCAGTTAAGGTTAACAAAAAGAAATAAGACCAAAATACAAAATATTTTAAAAGCTGGTCAATTCCAACAGAAAGTAGATGAATATGCATTTATTGCAATCTATTTCAAAATATATGGGTTTATGTTGTCGTTTTCATAAAAAAATTTAAGTACACTGTTATATAAATTCTTTTAGTGTACAGAAAAAATGTTCAGCTTTGAGAAATATTGTTTTTTGAATTAAGTACTATCAATATAAACTTCTTAGCTCTGAAATTATAATTATAATCACTATCTAGTAGAAACTTTTCAACGAGTTTTTTTTCCACATTTCTTTCAGTGTATTTGCATGATATTTCGTTAAGTTCAATTAAAATGGGGTTGCTACTTTTGTCGTTTGCTGTTTGTTGTCTATGTTTGGCCGTCCGTCCGTCCATCCGACTAACAAACTTAATGGGTTTTTTTTTTGCACCAAAGGGTTTTGACCGTGGTGACCATGGTTTTTAATTTATTTTAATGATGATTCCACTAACGTAAGGGTGCATTTGTGTCTCACCACCACCACCACTGATTATATTTTGAGCTTAAAAAAAAAATTTGTCGTTTTTCCACAACAAAGTAAGGTGGCAAATGTATTTTAATGCTTTTCGTGGTTATTTCCTCACATTCGAAACTATGAACAATAAATGTTTCAGGCTAAAGTTTTGCAATATGTTGTAATGTATTACATGTATACTAGGGTGGATCGAAAAAGTCGGTTCTGGTAAGATTTAAAATGGTGAGGTCGCAATAACCAATTTTTTTAAAATATCGGATCGGATAATGGTATTAGTAAAGGTTTACTCGAGTTGTCAGGCCCACGAGTCAGCTAGACAGATGGAAAGGACTCCATTGTCTTAAGAAGTTGTGAAACTAATTCATGTCCCTCTCCTTTAATGCATTACACTTTTTCTTATATTAAATGATGATATATACACTCATCCGTAAGGGGAAGAGTATAACAGTGTAATATATAAAGCAAGTTTGAGTCGCTGTCGGCACCATAGCGCATAAACCGATCGACCAACACTTAGGCAACTTTACCGCCCTCTTCATATTTCAACCGATTGAAATGGACCTTTTACTTTTTTCATCCAACATACTTGTCAAAGTGTCAATTATTATTATTATTAGCCTTAAGAACAACTTGACAACATATATATTTATATCAAAGTGTCTAAGTCATTGGCCGAAATGATAAAAGATTTCCATATGCATTGATCTTGTGCGCACCGTTTCCATTCAGTCCTACCAAGCAGCGTCAGTATTTCCTTCACCTGGTCCTTCCAACATAGTCCCGGTCTCCCCCTTTTGCGACGTCCTTAGAGGTCTTGATAGAATACCATTCGCGCTGAAGTTTCCTCATGCATACTTACGACATAGCATAGCCTGCGTAATCGTTGCACTTTGATTCGCTTGACCACATTAATGTCGTGGTATAACTCATGGTTCATCCGAATCCTGAACTCACCGTTTACGCAAAATGGTGCTTTGATCTTATGCGCACCGTCTCTATTCAGTCCTACCTAGCAGCGTCAGTGATTCCTCCACCTGGTCCTTTCAACGTAGTCGCGGTCTCCCTCTTTTGCGACTTCCTTAGAGGTCTTGATAGAATACTTTTTCGTGCTAGAGTTTCCTCATTCATACTCACGACATGGCCAAGTCTGCGTAATCGTTGCACTTTGATTTGCGTGAAAACATCAATGTTATGGTATTACTCGCACAGCTCACGGTTCATCCGAATCCTGAAATCGCCGCCTTTTACGCAAATGGGTCTATATATTTTGCAGACTATTTTTCTCTCAAACACCGCCAGATGAGAAGCATCCCCCTGTGTAAGCACCCAAGATTCGGAGGCAAACAGAAGGACCGGTAAAAATAGTACCTGTTACAGTTGGACTTTAATGGTTCCAGATAGGGTGGTGTTTATAAAGTGCTCGCGTAGCCCAAAGAAGCACTGGAAAAGCACTCGATGGCGAGCACTATTCTCCCTTTTATTTCTAGGTTGATATTGTCCATTGATACGGATCCGAGGTAGATAACTTTATCCACTACCTTAAAGTAGTAGTTCTCTACGTTCACACTGCGTCTCCAACTGGAGCACACTTTGTTCGATGATACCACTTACTTCGTCTTGTTCTCATTCACTGCCAAACCTATTTTTGCTGACTCTCTTTCCACAGATGAGAAGACAGCTGTTACCTCTCGCATCGTCCGACCGATAATGTTGATTTCATCGGCATGTGCGAGCAGCATGTGGCTCTAATATAACAGGGCGCCAGACATGTTTACCGCTGCTTTCCTTCACACCTTCTCCATCACTATGCTTTGAACAGTATGCATGACAAACCATCACCCTGTCTAAGACCTTTCGTCGTATCGAATGGCGCAGATAGGTCCTCTCCAATTCGAACAGGGATACCGAATTTAGACATGGCTTCGTATATTCGATGCCTGATTGGACAGCTTTGTTATCGACAAATCGAGGTAGTAAGTGTCGTTTTGCTTCTCATGGGTTTTCCCCAAAATCTGTCGTAGTGTAAATATCTGATCCGTCGTGGATTTGCCTGGTCTAAAGCCGCACTGATAAGGTCCATTCAGGTTTTCCACAATTGGCTTTAGACGTTCACACAGTATGCTAGACAGGACCTTGTACGCAATCGGTAAAAGGCTAATTCCACGGTAGTTTTTACACTCACTATGGTCACCTTTTTTGTAGATTGGACATAGCACACTGAGATTCCAATACTCTGGCATGCTCTCCTGCAACCAAATATTCTCTATGAGCTGTTGCATGTTCATAAGAATCTTATCTCCACCCACAACTCAGCTGGAAGACCATCAGCCCCAGCGGCCTTGTAGTTCTTTAGGCGGGATATGGCAGTTGTTATCTCAGCTTGGCTCGAAGGTGGACACTCGATGTTATCATCTCGGATTGGTACACAGTCTTCATCAGCCGAGTTTTCAGACATCAATAGGCTGCAGAAGTGATATTTCTATATTCTCAGTACGATCTCGGAGTCAGTAACGAGATGACCATCCTTGTCTTTACAGGAGGAAAGACCTGTTCCATGTACTCTACCATTTATCTTCTGGTATAATTTTCGAGCTTCACCTCTGTTCCTGTATTATTCAATACACACATTATTTCGCTCCTTCAGCTCACGTTTTTTTTCGCCTGAAGAGTCGAGTTGTTTCCCGCCTCTTCTCCCTGTACTTTTCATGAACAACTCGCCTGTATTCTTCAATGCACACATTATTCCGCTCCTTAAGCTCTCGTTTTTTTCGCCTGAAGAGTCGGGTCCGCCTTCCGCCTCTTCTCCCTGTACTTTTCATGAACAACTCGCCTTGCCATTGGGAGCACTTTGGCCCTGTATGCAGCATCTTGTTCCCGGGTGGCATCGTGGCATTCGTCATTGTACCAGGCATTATCGTTAAAGGGCTTCACATAACCCAGTACGGACCGCGCAGTCCTTCCCATCGAGTGGGCAATATATTGCCATTGCGCGCTAGTATTTTCGGGAGTTGAAGCATCACGAAGTACTTGAGTGAGTTGGTCGGAATAAGCGTTGGCTATCTCCGCGGTCTGCAGTTTAGCGATGTCCAGCTTTCTCTGTGCCTGGTTACGCAGAGTTTTCGCCCTGCTTAGCCTAGTAGGCACCTTTACTGCAGTGAGGTGGTGATCCGAGTTGATGTTCGCACCTCTGATCACTCGTACGTCTAAGACACTTGACGCGTGCCAACCATCGATTACCATGTGAACAATTTGGTTTCTCGTTACTTGATCGGGAGATATCCACGTTGATTTGTGAATGTTTTTGTGGTCAAATCGTATGCTGCTAATTACTACGTTCCTTGCTGCAGAGAAATCAATCAGGCTGATTCCGTTTGGCGATGTGTCAGTATAAAGACTAAATTTTCCGACTGTTGGGCTAAAGACATTCTCCCGGCCTATTTTGGCATTAAAATCTCCCAGCACGGTTTTAACATCATGACCCGGGCTACGGTCATATGTTTCTTCAAGTTGGGCGTAGAATTCGTCTTTTACTTCGTCACTTTTCTCCTCCGTCGGAGCATAAGCACATATCAGCGTGATGTAGAAAAATTTTGCCTTCACTCTTATCGTGGCGATTCGTTCGCTGACAGGAGTAAACCTAGAGACCAGTTGTCGTAGTCTCTTGCCGACCACAAATCCACAACCAAACTCATGCTTTTTCGCGTGGCAGCTGTAGTACACGTCACACATTCTCATCCGTGAACATCCATATCCAATCCACCGGATTCCCTGTATAGCAGTAATGTCAGCCTTATACTCTTCGAGGACATCCGCCAGTTGAATAGAGGCACCTGGTCGGTATAGAGTTCTAACATTCAAAGTGCATATTTTCAAATCATGGTCCTTAAAACGTTTGCGGTGGTCGTCAACATTTTGGGGGGTTATTTTTCTCTTATTTCTCATTTTATTCACTGCCATTATACTGGTGGCGGATGGCAAGCCCAGCCCACCAGGTTCTATATTTTATTCCTACTGCCAGGAAACATTTCAGCAGCTCTTTCTGAGACAGACGCTGCCCAGGAAGCCGCCCAATATGGAACAAACGCTATGGATTTTTGCAATTTAGTTTTCGGAAGATGTGGGTTGCTAACCCTCGTCTCCTAGAATGGTAATAGGGCTGCTATCTGCGCGTCCAATACCACGATGCAACCATGCTTCAGTGGTTTAAGCCTACTTTCCTGAGACGTCTCCTTGACTATTCAGGATACATGGTTGTAATGCCTTTTAGCTCTAGCTAACTTTTAAGCGGTTGCTTTAAAGTCATTGCCCGGGGAATACTTGATCTAAGACCGGAAGTAGTTATCTGTGCCACAAAAGAATCGATTCTGGTCACTCCCAAATGAGTAACAATCAGTAACTTTCCACCTCTGAGCAAAGTCCCATTCCCCATTAATAATTTAATGGACATAAGAATTTAATGTAATGGACATAAGAATTTTTTTGCTCAAGCTGAATTTTTAGCGATTTTTCTATATTAATGCAGCCAACTTGACATAACGAATGATGCAGAAGTTATAATTTTTTGGGCTACTTTCAAGTCTGGACAAAAAGTGATGTCATTTGGATATTACGTTTTGCCCAAAACTGCCTATCCACCTTTATCTCTATTCTCATATCTTATATTTAAATGTTACACCATTTTTATATCAAATGAATGACATAACAATTTGAACATTTGTAGAACATTGTCATCGTCATCATACCTCACCACACATCATTTACATACGATGTTAAGTGATCCAAGGTTTTTTGCATATGAATTACAGTTTGACCTCACAATAGGCACTTGTCTCCTCTCTGCGTTTGAATTCAATTGAAAATGTTGATTCAATTGAACTTTTTACATCCTCTAACATGTCCAAAGGGTTAACAGCTACTACATTCAACATTATTCATAAAATTTGATGTTAAACGAGTGGGATTCGTAAGAGTTCATTGACTCTTTGCATGACGACAACAACAAAAAGGCAAAATCATTGCTGCTGCTGCTGTCTCTGTATAATTTTCGCTTTAACGCCAACATTATTATGTTGGCGCACAGCAAATATGGACAACAAAAACAAACATAGAGGAGCCTCACTCACATGATACAAATGACGAATGATTCCAAATTGCAATTCCGATTCCGTTGAGAGATAAAAACATAACAAAAAAACAGAGCAATTGTAGCTACCGCTGTGGAGCACAAGAGGTATATAAACTTCACAGGGACGTTGCATGGGTGTGCAGTAAGGAAGAGGTTAATGTTGAAGTTTTTGATGTTCGATTTGAATGTTGACTGATGTAGGCGCCAAAACAAATGTTTAATATTTTATTGCTGTTGTTGTTGCTGTTTAAAACACAATGATTGTTTATGAAATCATACTACTGTCGATGGTGTTGTTGTTGTTGTGGAATATGAACATAACAATAATAGCCAACATTGTCATTTTATCACTGCCGCTGTTGTTGTTGTCGTAGTTGTTGTTGCATACAACTCTGTAAAGAAAGATGACCTGGTTTCCATTTGCTTCTTTCTGCATGTTTGGTGTGCAAATATTGATATTTCTTTACGTATGTACGAATAATAAAGAAAGAACAAAGCATATATAAATATATGCATATGTTCTTGTATGTACGTGTACAGGTAATCATCCTAAAATGCGATACTTAGTCTACATTGAAGTTGTGTAGTTCAAGGGCGTTGTTTACAAGTATATATGAAATGTTTTAAATTTGGAGCTGGAAATCCTTCAAATAGTTTTTTGACACAAATATTTAAAAAAATATCGTCAATATAGGTATAAATCGCAAATCCGTGCAGTGATTGAATCGTTTTAGGCTATTCTTCTCCTTCTTATTTCTTTTGTGGCTGTATCAACAGTATCATCAGTCAGTTTCCGCACATAGATAAGAATTCCATGCGTTTCGGTCTCTTGCTTTCCATTGATAGTTTGTTACATCAAGTTTTAATAGCAGCTCTTTCATCTGGTCCATTCCAACGAAGTTTTGGTCACTCACTTATGCGCCACCTATCGAGTTTATTGCGAAGAGTCTTTGAGCTGAAGCATTTTTATCCATTCGTTTAACATGCCTCAGCCAGTGCATTCGGTCTATTTGAACGCGCTTGACTACGTCGATGTTGTTATACAGCTCATGGTTCATAAGACGACATTACTCGCCGTTAACGATGATGTGGCCAAATATTTTATTTTGCAAAGCATTTTTCTTTCGAAGTCACCCAGAAAAGATTGATCCGCTTGTGTCACTACCCAGAATTCTGCGTTGAAGAGCAAGACAGGTAAGATCAGTGTATGTTTAAGTTAAACAGTTATTCGTCGAGAGAGGGTTTTGTCATTAAATCGTTTGCTTAGCGCAAGTACAAAACCTGAGATAAGTGACACCATTTCTGTTAACTGACATGAGATGAAATCAATTTTATTACCAGTGGAGTTATATTATTATTATAAACCTTAAAAATTCGGTTATTCGCACCAAGCAGCTTCAGTGATTCCTCCATCTGGTCCTTCCAAAGTCGCGGTCTCCCTCTTTTGCGCCGTCCTTCGAGGTCTTGATAGAATACCTTTCGCGCTGGAGTTTCCTCATCCATCCTCACGACATGGCGTAGCCAGCGTAATCGTTGCACTTTGATTCAATGTCGTGGTATAACTCTTACCATGAGCTCATGGTTCATCCGAATCCTTAACTCGCCGTTTACCCAAACGGGTCCATATATTTTGCAGAGTATTTTTCTCTCAAACCCGCCAGCTGAGCTGCATCCGCCTGTGTAAGCACCCAAGATTCGGAGGTATACAGCAGGACCAGTAAAATTAGTACCTGTTACAGTTGAACGTTGGTAGTTCGAGATAGGGTGGTGTTTATTTGGTGTAGCCCAAAGAAACACCTTTTAGCGAGCACTATTCTTCTCTTTATTTGTAGGCTGACACTGTTGTTTTTGGGCATGGCGGATCCGAGGTAGATGAATTCATCCACTACCTCAAAGCAATAGTTCTCAACGTTCACGCTGCGTTCCCAACGGGAGGACACTTTGTTCAATGTCCTCATTCACTGCCAAACCCAACAGATGAGAAGCCAGCTGTTACCTCTCGCATCGTCCGATCGATAATGTCGATATCATCGGCATATGTGAGCAGCATGTGGCTCTTATTAAATATGGTGTCAGACATGTTTACCGCTGCTTTCCTTAACACCTTCTCCATCACTACGTTGAACGGCATGCATGTCAAACCATCATCCTGTCTAAGACCTCTCGTCGTATCGAATGGCGCAGATAGGTCCTCTCTAATTCGAACAGAGGATTTAGTATTCGTATGGGTAAACCGACAGAGACGAATAATCTTCGCAGGGATACCGAACTCAGACATGCTTTCTCGGACATGGTTTCGTATAGTCGATGTCTGATGGGACTACCGAAAGCAGCTTTGAAATCGACAAAGATGTGGTAAGTGTTGATTTGCTTTTCATGGGTTTTCTCCAGAATCTGCCATAGTGTAAATATCTGATCCGTCGTGGATTTGCCTGGTCTAAAGCTGCACTGATAAGGTCCAGTCAGATTTTCCACAATCAACTTTAGACGTAAGAGGCTAATTATACGGTAGTTTTTACACTCACTACGGCCACCTTTTTTGTAGATAGGACATAGCACACAGACATAGGCGGGATATGACAGTTGTTATCTGGTACACAGTCTTCAGCAACCGAGTTTTCAGACATCAATAGGCTGCAGAAGAGATCTTTCCATATTCTCAATACGCTCTCGGAGTCAGCAACGAGATAACCATATTTTGTCTTTACAGATGGGAGACCTATCCTGTGTACCCTACTATTTACCTTCTGGTAGAATTTTCGGGTTTCAACTCTGTTCCTGTATTCTTCAATTCACACATTATTCTGCTCCTTCAGCTTACGTTTTTTTCGCCTGAAGAGTCGATTCGGATCTCTTCTCTTGTCCCTGTACTTTTCATGAACAGCTCGCGTTGCCATTGGTTGCAGTTTGGCCCTGTATGCAGCATCTTGTTCCCGGGTGGCATTGCGGCATTCGTCATTGTACCAGGCATTATCGTTGAAGGGCTTCACATACCCCAGTACGGACCGCGTAGTCCTTTTCATCGAGTGGGCAATTTATTGCCATTGCGGGCTAGTATTTTCGGGAGTTGGAGCATCATGAAGTAGTTGAGTGAGTTGGTTCAAATTGTCGTTGGCTATCTCTGTGGTCTGCAGTGAGGTGGTGATCCGAGTTGACGTTCTTACCCTCGAATCACTCGTACGTCTAAGACACTTGACGCGTGCCTTCCATCGATTACCACGTGATGTATTTAATTTCTCGTAACTTGATCAGGAGATATCCACGTTGCCTTGTGAATGTTTTTGTGGTTAACTACCATGTTCCTTGCTGCAGAGAAATCAATCAGTCTGATTCCGTTTGGCGATGTGTCAGTATGCAGAATAAATTTTCCGACTGTTGGGTTAAAGACATTCTCATGGCCTATTTTGGCATTAAAATAACATTTTGGGCTACGGCAATATGTTTCTTCAAGTTGGGCGTAGAATTCTTCTTTGACCTCGTCACTTTTCTTCTCCATCAGTTTTGCCTTCTTATGGGAGTAAACCTAGAAACCAGATGTCGCAGTCTCTTGCTAACTACAAATCCACAACCAAACTCATGCTTATCTTCGTGGCAGCTGTAGTACACGTCACACATCCTCATCAGCGAGCATCCATATCCAGTCCACCGGATTTCCTGCACAGCATTCTCGCAGCTTCCAAATGTGTAGACTGTTTTTACGTTGAAACAAATAACTTGATTTTGTTCTCATTTATCACCTGAACCACTTCTGACGGCTGCTTCGCAATGCTTGAAAAGGCTGCAGTAACTTCCCGCATTCCTTGGCTAATGATATCTTTATCATCGGCTGCAACGTTCTAACTGCAGTCTACCGCATGATAATCTCCATTCAGATGTCTCGTTTGGTAGAAAATGGTTCTATCAATTCTGTCAATAACAATAAATATTTTCCGGGAATCGTTTTACAATTTTCAATTAATGTGAAAAACCTTACAGAGCTTTTTAAAATATATGTTTACTTCATCACAATTTACGTTAGTGTATCAAATGATACATCAAATTCGGCTTACGATCAGAAAAGTGTTTTTTATTGTTTGATATTTTTGGTCAAATTCAGTGTGTCACGCACTAGGATGACGCGTTTCGAACTCCATGACGAGTTCATCTTCAGACCCATTTGTGACGAACTGATGTTTACTCCGAGAAGACCATTGCTTTGACTGCTTCTTGGTCTGTGGTAAGTTGTGATGGAACCATGTTGCGTTTACATCTCCGAAACGAAACTTCAAATTGTGATTAAAAACCCGCCTACATTGCAATGATGAGGTATTACAGTTGCGCTTTTAGACGATAGTGAGCAATCGCGGCACCCATCGTGCGGATAGTGTTTTCACGTCATTTTGTACTATCGATGTCAAATACCAAAATCGCATTTGTTATGATGATTTTTTTTAACATTTTTGTAGATTTTTTTTACGACTTCATGTCTTTGCTTTATGTTGTGCGAGGTATGCCTGTTCATGTTGATATAATGTAATACACATGTATATGTATGAACTTACATACATACGACTGTATATTTACAACAGTATAAACATTTACTTAATGTTAAGCATTTAGTGAAATTTTTATATTTTTTTCTTTGTCATTTTATATTCTTTCTCCGCTAAGCGTTAATAATAATAATGGGCTAATGACGCCTTAGACACATACAAAAGGGTCACTTCACGGAAAACCGGCCAAGTACGGGTCACACATTGAGATGAAGTTACTGCTATATAGCAAATTGTCATATGCATTGGGAGTAACGAGTAACTGTATAAGAATAAGAAAACGTAACAAAATTTTAAATACAACTATTTAGAAGTCAGTAGGGGGGCAATTTTAGACAAGATTATGTGTTGTATTATTTTATGGTTTTCATAAGACAAGTTGTACTTGGATATAAACTTTTCTAATTACATGTTACATATTTGGAAAAATATATTAAATCCAAGAAAATATTGATGAGAAATGCAGCATTTTTTTCTCCGATGGCTTTCGCGAAGCAGTCCTATGTACAAACTGGATGAAGCAGTACAAATTACTGATTTATACTTAAATAGTTTTGCAATATTAAACTCACCTTCATTCTTTATATATATATCCTGGCTTTGGTCGACGATTTATGGCTTAACAACCTCAGTAGAACGTCACAATGGATGTACTGCCAGGTTTAACTTCGTACAACTCTTAAATTATTGTAGAAGGGCCATTAAAATTCCACTACTTAAAAATAATAAACTTCATACAAATTTGATTTTATAATTTTTCTGTTCAACTTTTTTACTACTCGGTTAATTCATAGAATTTGATGTATGTTAATTAAATGCAAAAAATGTTTATTGACTGTTAATATATTTATTGAATTTCATTGAGTCTACGTACATTGTAGTACACTAAAAAACAATCGCAACTAACAATTGTATTTCCCCACAGACACATAAATATGAAATCACCGAGCTGCCATAACCCAACTAGCTATAATTTGCATTATATGTACACTTAAACGCTTTAATGAATATGTGTCAATTGCAAACTAAAATTTAAGATAGTTTGCTATAATTTTCAAATAACAGCAAATTAGTAGCTGCAATTTAAATAATTTGCAAATAACATTTGTCTGGGCAATAACATTTGTGTGAAAGGCAAATCGAGGATTGGTGGCGGCGGCGGCGGCGAGTCATGCAAATGCGAATTATTTTTTTAATGCCGTTCAATAATCATCGCACAGTTAAAGCTGGCTTTAAGTTATACTTTTTACAGAACATGAATACAAGGTAGCTTATTAATATTAAGACATGAAAACCTTTACAAGCGCTATTGTATGAGCATATAAAGGTGACCCATATTTTCAAACTTTCAAAATACGTGGGCTTTCGTCCACTCATTGTGGAAGTAAACAAACAATTATCTGGTCAAAATTACACAAGAAACAGGAAGTTTCTTGGTTTACAGTTTTTGGCAACTCGAGTGCATACAAGTTAGCAATAAATTTTAGTTTTTCAGGTATTTCCGGCTTTCCTTTGTAAAACCCTTCCCTAAGTAACTTTGGGGGCGACCGTGACTTGAAGCTTAGAACGTGAGACTATCATGCGGGTTACCTTTGTATGTTCAATCTCTTTCTTTGATCGGCATCGCCCTGAATGTTGTCGATAGCAACTTCTGAGTAGTCGAGTTGATCGGCACATCTAGCAAAAGTTTCTTATATAACTGACGTTTGGATTCGTCGTTAAACTGTAGGTCCCGTTATGTGAATCTAAAAAAGATGCATGTTCAGCTTAAATGAAAAAAGCTCTCCCATATGTCATTCATGGGATGTAAGGGGGAAATAAGTAAGTAAGTAAATAAATTTGCCTCCTACTGGCTAGTGTGGGACAACTACATAGAAGTTATTACATCGTCTAGGATCGGCCTCTTCGTCCTTACATAAACTATAGTAGTCCAGTATAAATTTAATCCATTTGTTCGTTAAGTGTCTGAAATTGCAGAGGAGAGTTTAAATCCCCCAGACCAGTCTCAAATTGCTCATGTCTGTTCTGTAGATCCAACGTCACTATCTGTTTTCCAGTCTTTCACTAAGCCAGATAGGTAACCGGTAGAAGAGTTTACTTCCTCCACAGAGTTAAAATCAGTCAATCTACAGCCTCCCCTAATCAGATGCTTCGTTGCCAAGAATTATCTTCATCTATTCCAAGATATGACGATGGTTCAAATAGAAGGTAAAAAATGTCAGGAAAAGGCTATTTTTTCCATCACAAAAATAAGCATTTTTGTTTTTAGTCTTTTAAACTTTTAAGGATCTTAAATCACTCCTTAGAACTTATAAAAGTTTATAAATTTTTCACTTATTCTATAAACGTGTGTTCGCTAGTTTTTTGTAGCACATTTAATAAGCTATAGGTGGCGCAAGGTATAGTTCAGTTAATAGGTTCGTAGCGTGAAATAAGGTGCTCACCAAAATGATTTCTTAATAAAGCCATATCCGGTTGTCTAGTGAGAAAAGTAGCCGATGCACATTGGTCATCCCCATTGGCCAAAAATTCAGAATTAAGTCAAAATTCTGGGTTATACTGTGGCAACAGTATGTCACAATAGATTTTGCTATTTCAAATTACTTTTATTTTTGCTTTATTCCACCTGTCCTCTTCAAGAATAGCTGCCAAAGGCAGACTATGAAAATAATTTTGTTTCGCAGCGTGAGTAACTTTCAAGTGAAGGTCGAAATTAAAACGTAAAAACCTCTTTAAAAAATATTGCTTAAACAATGAAAGAATTAAATAATGTAAAGCAGGTATTAACTATTATTTAAAAGAATTAAAAACTTCTCAGCATGCTGTGTCTATTTTATAAAATTAATTTTTTATATGTGCCTATTTCAGTACTAACTCGTGTGTAGACTAAAAATTCACTTAGAGTTTTAGTTGCAAAGTTGACAACCAAATTTGTTTTGAAATGTTTACCAATATTTACAGATTATATGATGTAAATTTCAGCTGCGGAAATTTGCGATGTGTTGAGTTATTTTCAATAGATCAAAGCGGCCTCACCGTTTTCGGTGTCTTTTTTTTTGATTGTGTAATCTAAGAGAGGTCCTTGAATCCTTTGTGCGACATTGACCAAACTGTAGATTTAGTCATAGATTGATGGAATCAATGGATATGCCAACTTTGGTATGCTCACTATGAAATTTAAATTTTCAGGATCTAAGAGAGGTCCTTGAATCCTTTGTCCGACATTGACCAAATTTTAGATTTAGTCATAGATTGATGGAATCAATGGATATGACGACTTTGGTGTGCCTGCTATGAAATTTAAATTTTCAGGATCTAAGGATTCTTTCCTTGAATCCTTTCACAGATTTTAACCAAATTTTAGAAATTGGTGTCATTAAAAGAGGCTGTGAAATATGCCAAATATTATTCACCTATGAAAACTCCTTCTAATTTTGGCCGCAACCACTGTGCGATGGTAGGGTTAACATCCTCTAGAGAATCATATAGCCATTGTATAGTATCCTCTAGTCAGGAAATCTGCTGATTCGTTTCCAGGAACATCGCAATGTTCCTGACCCAGGTTGTTCCCCAAAGGCTTAAGTCTGTTTAGTATCTTATTGTAATGTTCCGCCAACTTTGATTTACGCTCTGTAGAATTAAGCACTTTTTTTCAGTTTGGCTATCCACACAGAATAATTCCTTCTGCTAGTGTTGATTCTACAACCCATAATAGCCTCTACGGTCTTCTTAATGGTCTGCACCTTAAAGCCTAGCCGAAAAGAAAGTCTAAGCTGCAGTTCCCCGCTGTATACACCGGCTCCAGTGCCATATACCGTCATTAATCCATCCGTAAAGACAAAAATAGAGTTACTTTAGGGAATCCCGTCGTCAGTCCATTCCGAACCTTCCAGAATTACAACCACAAATTTACGGAAATCCACACGTTTCGAAGAGGGGTTGTAACTGACACGAGTCATTATTACTAAAAAATTAGTAAATATTTGCATTACCACATGGATTGTTATCAATCGCCAGCTTCCCTCGGTGTAATGGCCCTTCGAGCCGCAGTAGCTCGGACGTATGATTCCATATACGTTAGGTACAGAAACACATCTAAAGTCTTGTAAGGTATACTACTTTTAGCCATATGGAAACCATCATTTTAACCTTGCCAAGCATCTTTAGGAGAATACATTTACAAAGGCCCTTTCACCACACCTGACATCCATATGTAATTATTGGTCAGACTAACATAGTGTACAGCCACATTGTAAACTTCGAACTGAGTCATCAGCTTAATCCGGCATGATAAAAGAGCATTGCCACCCCTTTTTGGCTTAACCTAAATGTCCCTCCACCATTTGAGCTTGTGATCCAGGACGTCACCTACGTACTTGGTCTTAGGATAGGGGTTTAATTTCACATTATTCAGATTGGGTTGACTGAAGTCCTTGAAATTATACTTACATACTCCAATTCGTCGCACCAATCTTTCCAATGGAGTTTTGGTCGCCCTCTCCTGCACAATCGATAGAGTTCATTGTCAAAGACTTTTCGAGCTGGACCATTCTTTCCTAACCTTCCCCAGCTTATAATAGCATAATGCCGGCATGCAGAAATGGCATCGACACTCCACTTTAACTTTTCCCCAATGCTCTTTGACCAATTCTCCTCTGAACTTCTTTTTCAATGCGTCGCATTAAGTTCTTCAAAGTTCTCAGTCATTCCAAAGCTTTTTTGGTCGGTATGCGACCGCTCATTCAGTTCATTTTCGAAACTCTTTGAGCTGGATTTCTTCCGTATATCTGAGAAGGCTGCAGTCACATCTCCAATTCGTCGCACCGATTTTTGCAAGGTCAGATCTTTCCAACGGAGTTTTGGTCGCCCTCTTCTGCGCCATTGATAGAGTTCATTGTCGAAGACTTTTCGAGCTGGAACATTCCTTCCTTACCTTCCCCAGCTTATACTAGCATAAATCCGGCACGCAGAAATGGCATCGACACTCTACTTTAACTTTTTCCCAATGCTCAATGATCAATTTTCCTCTGGGCTTCTTTTCCAATTCGTCACATTAAGTTCTTCTAAGTTCTCAGTCATTTCAACGGAGTTTTGGTCGCATACTGCTACGACGCTCATTCAGTTCGTTTTCGAAACTTTTTGAGTTGGATATCTTCCGTATATCTCGCACCAAGTATTGCAAGGTCTGGTCATTTCAGTAGAAATTTTGGTCGCCCTCTTCTGCGTCGTCAATAGAGTTCAGTGTGGAAGACTTTACGAGCTGGAACATTCCTTCATAACCTTACTCAGCTTATACTGACATAATTGCGGCCTGCAACAGTGGCATCGACACCTCTCTTCAACTTTTTCTTAATGTTCCTTGACCAATTCTCCTCTGGGCTTCTTTTCCAATACGTCGCATTAAGTTCTTCAAGGTTCTCAGTCATTTCCACGGTGTTTTGCTTGCCTACTGCTACGCCATCCATCGAATTAAATATCGAAGAATTTTTAAGCTGGATTCCTCCCGTATATCTGAGAAGGCTGCTGTAATATCTCGGATTTATCGTGATGTGATGTTTTCAAGGTCTGATCTTTCCAATGGAGTTTTGGTCGCCATCGATAGAGTTCATTGTCGAAGACTTTTCGAGTTGGAACATTCCTTCCTGAGCTTCCCCAGCTCATACTGGCATTATTTGGCATGCAACAGTGGTATCGACACCTCCTTTCCACTTGTCCTTAATCTTCCTTGACCATTTCTTCTCTGGGCTTCTTTGTCAATTAGTCGTTCTAAGTTCTTCAAGGTTTTTAGTCATTCCCTTAGTGTTTTGGTCGCCTACTGCTGCGCTATCCATTTGTTTCATTTTTGAAGACTTTATTTGGATGTCTTCCGCATACCTGAGAAGGCTGCAGTCACATCTTAAAGTTGTTGCCTATATCATCAGCGTATGCATGTAGCATGTGGCTTCTAATGAATATCGTGCCAAATCATTATCATCTCCATAAGTATATTGAAGGGATCATAGGGCCTCCTTACACCGTACAACATTTTTCAGCTCATTGATTTAGGACTCAATTCTGCACGTGAAAGTAGCCCCAAAAAGAAGAAGTTCTGTATCGTTCGTTTTGTCAAGTTGCATGCCATAATAATGTAATATCGATTTGAAGTTAGTAAGTATCGTATATTGGAATTGTCACGCTTTAGACTCTTTTGGCACTGAAGATTCTGTGTCGGTCGGTGTCATTCCGCAAAGGCGTATCAGCTTCAAGTATTTTCTGCCGTATCGAGCTGTCGAAGGCATATTTCACCTTATACATGTGAGTAAAGAGAATCAATTCAGGAGCTTTTCATGTACAGTTTGCCTAAGAGAACACATCGTGTGTTGAAATTTTCCACCTATAAGATGAGCACGTTGTCCACATTTACCACAATTTTCGTACTATTTTCATTGAAGGATAGAAGTACATTTATTACTAGGTGCCACAGGAGCGGGAATAGAATACTCCCCTGTAGTGTTCCTCCAGTAGGAACCTTCCTCACATAACTTTTCCAAGTTTAGAGTTAACAACGCAAATTCCCACAATACAATCCGCCTAATCCACTAGCAGTTGTAATACATTTAAGCCCTTTAGAGAGTTTCTTCGTGCGCAGGACGTTACATTATTATATGCTGCATGAACAGCGCTCTCAGGTGATCTTCCAGCGATGTAAACTTGTTGAGAAGTTGCGGGTTCAAAGATGTCCTTATATGTATACATGTCAATCAATCTCTCCAAAATTTCAACGAAAAAGTTTAACTGAACGGTCTGTATTCCTTCCGGGAACCATAAAGGGACTTACTCTTTCGGCATGACAACGCACTGCTGCATGCATACCATGACAAATATCCTCTAATTAGGCTACTAAATACTATTTCCATTTTCCAGATTAAGCCCTCTGAGACTTATTTGTTTTTTCAAACCTAAATAAGTGGATCAGCTAAAAAGTCAGCAGAAATGTAGTTAGATCTCGACATGTGACAATGACCCTTTAATCCACCCAAATGCACTCATATCTCATCATGCACTTCTATTGTGAATTGTACTGTTTTGTGCTTTGACACAAAGGCTCTTTTCAACTTAATTGAATGGAAGCGGTGAATGTACGATAAATGCATCCAATGTTCGCCGCCATTATGACTAAGTTCTAAGTATGATGCATTTAGCCAAGGCACCCTCCAGAGACATTGTGTCTGTTCCATACCATTCATGTGATAATATTTTTAATAGTTAGCCGCACACTCGTGACAAAAACCTCTTTGCCCTGCACCACAGCTCGTTGTGGCCATATATAAATATTAATATTCCGTGCCAGAGATACATTCTGTCTGTGTGTGTGTGCGTGCCTGGCTGTAGACATCATAGCACAAGTTGACTATTTTACTACAATATGTTCTCTTAACAATTGAATTCTTTTCCTTAACATTGTAGACAACAAGAGAGAGAGTGAGAGATATATTTGCTCGATGTGCTGTCATCATAAAATTGAGGAAATATCAAATTATGCACAAATTACAAGACTGAAAAGACCTGTTACCCATCCATTGTAACCATAAAGACCATTGACTATGATCGCCGTTTGTCTGTCCGTCCGTCCATATGAACTAAACACTTGTTGTCGTCATCATATCACAACTATATTTCTGCAACTCTGACATCCCTTTCCCTGCTGCATAATGCCATCAAGAACTTTTGTTTTGTGATTTAGAATGAAATGAAATTATTCAATATTATTCATGCCTTTGTGATTTATTTAAGTGCCACTCTAAAACCACAATCATTACCAAGCACGACAAGAGTGACTTACCCGCTTACGCCCTGCTATCTACTATTGACAGCAAAGACAGTCAGAGCGCGCGCGAATGACGATGATGAGTTCATGTTCTCTTTGTCATTTCGCTCCAATGCATTTTTGTTGCAGTTTTATTGTCATTTATGCCGTAAACAAATGTCAATTGTGTTGTTATGCTGATAAATGTAATTTTTATCCGACATTTTATGTATTTTTTTTTTGTTTTGCTAAATAGAAAAGTTGAATCATAAAATTGTCTTTGTCTAGTTAGTACAATGTATGCTGGATAGATCAAATTGGAGGGAAGAAATGTCAGGAAAAGGCTATTTATGGCATCACAAAAGAAAAATGTGCACTTTGTAGTTTTGTTTTTTGTCTTTTAAAGATTTAAGTTCTTGTGATGTGACTTATTTGGTTTTATAGTACAATTAATGTACTATAGGTGGCGCAGGTTAAATTGTAGGTTAGAATCACGTGTGGTCTTGTTAAAACCACAATGGTCTCGTTACCCTTCACTATTTTCGACGAAAAAGTGAAAGGTATAGGAATGATCCAGCAATCATACTGCCAAATCTGCAGATCAAAAGTCTCGCAGTCATTTTCCATACCCAGCCCCCTAAAACAATGCATCCGTTATGTAGACTTTAAAACAGGCTTGGCCTTTGCAATGTAATTGATGTGAAACACACAATATAAATCATAAAAAACTATCGACATGATCCAAATCCAAACACGATCAAACTGGTTCTGTTCACCAGGATGTATAGATTCTCATCCTTGGACCCTATCTCCTTGGGAGGCACTTTAGTTACTACCGCGATGCAAAATACATCGGCGTAATATTGGACAACAAACTGATTCTCCAGCTCAACATCATAGACAGGGCGAGACTGTATGTCAACCTCTATACTTTTTTCCATTGCCCCTCTTGGGCCCCCGCAAGGGAGTCTTCTCCGGGAGGCCTTTGGGGATTACCGGCCCCACGGACCCGAGGTAACCAGCAGTGGACCTCTTGTCTGGCCCTGCAAGGCAAAAAGTGGAATTAAAGAAATACATCTTTACGAGCTCCGACCAACGAGTCAGGTATGCCCATGGCGGTTTGCCCTAGGTAAACCGACTGCCTGATCGTTTGGGTAAGGAACAGCTTTTGCGGTGCCACGTGGTGGCTGTGGTTAAACCAAAAGTAACGCTGGTAAACTAAGAGTTTGATGCTCGAGAGAAATGGAGCTGGGTATCTCTTGATACCATACGAGACTTGCATCTCTCATTGTGCACCTTACGGATTTTAAGTTAAGTGTGGCGTTGCACTCTCAGCGTCTTGGTGAGGGATATCACCAAACCGCTGACAAGGGTGTAAAGATGAGCATAATTACAGTTTGCATGAGTGTTGAGGATAAAATGGTTACTGCCCAATAATAGAATATAATAAGACCAAGTAGCAAATAATAACAGCGGTGGGACGGAGTGCAAACCTCGAGCTTGTACTTGTCAGTCAATTTGGTATCTCCACACAAGAATAATACACAATTTTAATATTTCGTGGCGTATTGCAGAATTACATCCGGACCTTAACAGCGGCATAGTAGTATGTTCCAGTGGGGTAAAGCCCACCATCTGGTCAGGTCTGCACGACGATACTAGATGTAAAACACAAACGACTCATGCCTCTATGGCTTCCAAAAAGGAACATATCCTTTGTGGAAGCCATATGCTTCTCGGTTTACTCGGTTTGCTGCTATTATTTTCGCGTCTTTCCACGTTAGATGATACTGAGCTGACTCTTGGAGTATCGTTCGTCTCCAGGTGTTCTTGGGTTAACCACGGCTTCTTAAGCCTTGAGGACTCCTTGAGAACTTTTTCCTAAAAAAATATAGTCCTCTCATTATAACTCCGATTGAAATGACACCTACTGATATCGTCACTTACTTCGTAATCAAGAGTGTTATCAAGATCGCTTATAACGTAATTGCAACTGAAATGGCACTTACTGACATCGTCGCTTACGTCGCTTAATGCATATGCATTAAATATTCTGAGTTTGATTTGTCTGAATATTTGTGAGCCTCTCCATGCAGATTGTAGTCGTCCGTATGCCACTCTCTCTTTGTTGAGCCTGTTGCTTGCTATTGTTTCTAACCCGCCGTTTGTTGTCACTTTACTGCCTAGATAGCAGAAGCCATCTCCATATTCAACTGGTTGGCCTTGTGTCATGATTTTGTTTATTCTCATGTTCTTTGGTTTTTTTGGTATATATCTGAAGTCCAACATTACGCGCTATCTTTTAAATATCTTATTTCGTTTATATATCGAAGACTTTGTGCGAGAGTAGACATATATCATCCGCATATTCTAAATCTTCGAGTTGGCGTGAAAGACTCCACATAGTTCCACTTCTCTCTAAACAACATGATGGTAAATAGTTGTGGTAAAAAGGGGCAACCTTGTTTCACTCCAGCGTTAATATGAAATGTTTGGCTGATGATCCCGTTGCAAAGAATTGAGAGTTCTACATCCTTTGATCCATAGCTTTGATGATCCGAATTATTTTCTGTGGTACTCATTACTTACTCAATGCTTTCGAAATGGCAGTACGTCTGTTGTGGCTATGAACAGTAGATACAGGGGGTTTCACCATTCTGTAGATTGCTCTATTATAGTAGAGAATTGACCTGATCTAAGCAGCTTTGATTTTGTCTGAAACCTGTCTGGTCAACTCGCAGATTGTTCTCCATTTGAATTTGTAATCTTCCTTGTGTTATGACTAGGGCGACCAATTTTCAGCACATGCTGAATATTGCTGATGCTGCTTAATTTGACGATTTCAAGCGATCTTGCTTATTTAAAAGGTTTGTGCTTTTTCATGCTGTTTTTGCCCTTATTTAAATTTTTGATAAATTTTGATAAGATATGTTTCTATCAATTGAAAATTTTTACATATCACATGCCCTTGCGCTTCATAAAAAAATGACAGGTAGAATTCAATTTGCAAACTATCCTCTTATTTAACACACAACCTGTGTTCAAGATTTTGTAATAGCCCTGTTTTTATCGATGGCTTAGATCGTTCGATTCGTTATATTCGTATAGTTTTCAGGCGCCTTATCGAAAACAAAAATTTAAACTAATGAAACCTAATGTGCCTCTATAACCTAAACCAATAACGACACGATGAGGAACGTGGTTGGAAGCAGCGGAGTATTATACTAATTATTTGGAAGACATAAGGGATGCCATTGAAGAGATCAAATAAAATGATTCTGAAGCATTGCGATAAAGCAAAGAGGCTCTTTCTAAAGAAAATTTGTAATCCGACTTTTCCTTCATAAAAATTAACTTTAAGTGCACAAAAATTGAGTCATGCGGATTGCCATTAAATGAAAGCTTGGAAACAGTAAAATCAATTCAACATGCTGTAGAAAAACATCTGATAAAAATTATTTTAAAAAAATGACTGCCGTTCTTGCGCGAAATCCTCTTTTTGGGGAAATCAACAATATTATTTTTAAAAATTCCAAAACAACAAGTGCGTCTATCGGAAAATATTCGCCTGCTGAATGAACACTTTTTAAATATGCTCCCGTTTCATCGTGTGACGTGGAACGTGTTTTTTCTATATATGAAAATTTTTTTACAAACCAGCGTAAAAGTTTCACCTTGAAAAATTTAAAAATGCACTAAGTGCTTAATTGTAATCGTGACATTGACCAAGGTATAATCTCACTTTAATAATTTTTTTTTTTTTTGTTTAAAAATTACTTTCTTTGTATGAATACACTACTGAATAATTTGGTTAATTTACTTATTGTTTTTTATTACTTCTTTAATTGATGAAATTGTTTTTTGTTTGTTTTTCAATAAATAAAAAAAATTATAAATGCTGAATATAAAATCTATCGTGCTTATTTCAATGGTTTTTCATGCTGTTTTAAGTACTGAAAACCGTTTTTTTCGTGCTGAAAAATGGTCGCCCTAGTTATGACTGACAGTATCTTGTATATGGTCTTCAATAGAGTAATTCCTCTCCAGTTGTTACAATTTTTTAAATCGGTAACTTTACAAACCTTCCTTCCATGCTGATGTGATGTGAGTCTGTAGTTCAGCTGCGGTTTCGATGTCAGCCCGTAAAATTTTGGCTGGTATTCTACCTTCGCCTGCTGCCGTATTACTACTTAATCTTCCGATGGCCTCATTTACCTCATTTAAATTGGGAGAGTTTCACGATGTTCTCAATCATTTTCGGTAGGGTTGATGTTGTTCATTTCGGCAGCTTTATCTTATACAATCCAGATAGATGTTGCCTCAATAAGATTTGAAGAGTTCTTGCACAATGCTGTAGATCCGAGGTCTTATTACTTGTATCCGTCATGACTGGAGACAGGGTTGGTTGTGTTTAGGGACTTATACAGAAGCTATGGGAACAGCAGGAGGTGTCCATACAACACTTTCTCTGCACTTGTCCTGCCCCTAACTGGAGATTTTTCTTTAGGGATCTCGGTGATCTGACCAATATAGATATTGGCTGACTTCGGACCTTTTTGAGGCGCTAAGGATTGCTTAAAGGAAGAAGCTAGGGATATGAACTTTGACAGATTCCGTGATATTACAATTGGCTTTATAGTCTAAGTAGACTGTCACACTAACCTAACCTATCGTCATGAACCGGAAATATGCAAATGCAAGTTTTTTTAGAGCAAGATATTAACAAATGGGTAAGGTATTGATATGTTTAATGTTACTACAAGTGTTTTGACACCTATTTGTTAGAGCATATTTTTGCATATTTGACATATAGTCATATTTCGGCGTTATTTGGTTTTAAAAGCATATTTTTAAAAATATATCCTTTTTTTAATCATATTTCATATTTTTTAGGGCATATTTTTTTTAAATATCCCTTTTATATTTTTCAAAAAAATTTATAATTCAAATGAAAAAAAATTGTGTGACTTTAATTATTTAAAGCATACTTTTGTTGAATTTAAAAGCATATTTTATGATTGTAATAGCATAGTTTGTAATTTTTAGGGCATATTTATATTTTTCAAAATATTTATCATATATATTTTCTGACTTTAATTTTATAGGGTAAGGTATTTATATGTTTCATGGTCCTACAAGTCTTTTGACACCTATTTGTTAGAGCATATTTTTGCATATTTTACCCATAGTCATATTTCGGCATAATTTGGTTTTAAGAGCATTTTTTATAAAATAAATCCTTTTTAAGCATATTTCATATTTTTAGAGCATTTTTTTTAAATATCCCTTTTTAAGCATATTTTATATTATTAAAAATATTTATAATTCATATGAAAAAAAAATTGTCTGACTTTAATTTTTTAGAGCATACTTTTGTTGATTTTAAGAGCATACACGATTTTTAGGGCATATTTCCGTTTGCCCTGGCCATGACTTTATTGGTCGAGAGATCAATCTTGGCCTTTATTGGTACATGTTCGCCCGGAGAAGGTCATTACTTTGATCGATATCAACTTCCATACATTACTCAACACACATTTAAAGTGGTCACATTGTTGATTTTATGGCCGAATGTACCTCATTGTGCGGGTACCTTTTTTATATTCAACATTGTATAAAATGGATCATCTGTGGCATGATGATTAGAACACGCGACTGTGGTACGGCAGACAGGGTTCGATTCCTGTCACAGTCATCTACATTTCTATTATCTCCTTAATGCTGCCCACTGCAACTTCTTATGAGAGTGAACACTTGACGTTCGAATTTGTCGTTAAACTGAAGGTCCCGTTGTTATAAGACTAAAATTAGAAGCATGTTAATTCACAATATTGCGAAAATCTCTCCCACATCTTATTCATGGGATGTAAAGGGAAAATAAGTAAAAATTAAAAATGATGTACACAATTTGTATATACACAGAAAAAAGATATTTCGTAAATAACATGCAATTAAATTTTTAATTGAAATTGATTAATTAATATTAATATTAATATCAACAACTGAAATTGTAGCTTGGTTGTGGATAATTTTGTTTTTGATAATGATTATATGCCGAATTCATCTAAATAACAACGCATTTAATTGATATGATTAAAATTGTTGTTGAAATCAATATTGACTATCAACAATTCTCTTTAAGTAGTTATAATGGGCCGACAGTTTTTTCTGTGCAGTCTCTACACATCACATAGTTTAATTTTCGATCGTTTAATGATGTATGTGTCCCGAACGTTCAAACCATTTTTTCTGATAACAATTGAGTTAATGAAAGTGAAAAAGATAGGAAAACTCTTGTACCCTCAACCATTAAGGCGATTTTGAATCCGATATTTCCAAGTCAACTCTAGGACCAAACTGATTATAAGATTATACCTTCATAAGCCTCACCTATTCCAGCCATATTATATGTCATACTTCGCTCCTGTTGGCGTGCGTGTTTAGGTTTTTTTTTTGCTATTCAACAGATGCAAATAATTTTCTCTAAATTCTACAAATTGTTTTACCAACATCTTAACCTCAAGATATGCAAATACGTACGAAAAGGAGAGCAAAACATTTTGCATATCTCTACCATCTGTTTAATTTGTGGCCAATGTGGCACAAGTATTCTTGCATAATTGAGGCAAAAAACCAAAGGACTAAAACGTGTAACATCGAGCGTTTGTAAGTCGAGCGATCCAAATGCAAAATAGCATGTGCAACATGACGTGACAGAGACAGACAAAACAACAAAACCCCTCAAGATGTTGAAAGCGAACGAAAAGTGTAATAACAAAAACATATGTAATCTAAAAACACTTTAACATAACAACAACAGCAATAGCTGTTAGCACAGAGAATCCTTGTAGTTTTATGGCTCTCCTCATCACATAAGATTCCACACCGTCGCCCCTTAGACGTCCGGACGTCCGACAGCCGCCATTAACGAGTGGAGTCAACATTTTTATTGTGCAGAAAATAAATGAAATCTGGGTCAATATGAAATTGTGTAGTATCGCGCGGGCTCAGAAACCTACGCTAGCAAAGAAAAAACAAAAAGAAACTTAAGTTACTTAACTGCATAACAAATGCAATCAATGAATTAGAAAAAAAAACCAAACGCTGCAGCGATTTGTATGTGATTGCGAATGTATTGATGTGCCGCTGTGTCTATGTCAGCCAACCAACTACCAGCCAGCCAGCCAAGTTTCTCTTTCAAACTCTTTGGCCAAATGCCAACAAACACTGAGTTAGAAAAGAAACTGCAACAAAGATACAACTGATGATAATAGACCGAAAAACGTTAGACAAATGTTACAGAGAGCCCAGGAAAAAACTGCAAGTGGAAAAACTCTTTGAGCAACAATAATAAAACAAACGACAGACAGGCAGACAGACGGACAGACCAACGATGCAACTAATTTCATTTGGCAAGAAATGAGGTCTTGTGAAAATAAACAACATAACAATAACAACAAAATCTCTACCACCACCACTTCAGCGCCAACACTTGTGCCACTGCCACAACAACAACAACAGCACTACTTGCAACGTAAAGTTGCCTAGACTGGCTAGATCTCAGCCTCTCAATAGAGACTTCATAAATATGCCGCAGCATCTTGTAAACGCTTGTCGTGATGGTGCTGATGGCCATGAAGAGGATGACGGCGACGACGATGATAGAGATGATGATAATGATGATGACGACAGTGATGATGATGATGCCACAACATTAGGTAATTCCTAAAGCAGACAGTCGTCGGCAACATTGCAGCATTTGCAACAATTGCAATTGATGTAATACCAATACATGAGTTTCATCTACATGCCAGCGAGTACTAATATGCTGGCGGATTATAAACGGTATAAAGGCGGAGTTGGCAAAGCCTCTGTTTTTGGGGCCGCCTTCCTTGGCCCTAAAATTAGATGTGTGTAACATAAGGAAATATTGGTTTTGGAATTTATAGACAGATCGAAATATGTCTATATGTTTTGATATGACGGAATATATCGGTGGTTTTCACATATAACTTACTTACTTAAGTGGCCCATTACAACTTACGAACGTGGTTCATAAATTTGATGCCTGAAGTATTAAAGAATTCCACACGCTTCGGTCTCTGCGTGCAATCTCCAGTTAGTCCTACCAGAAGGTGGCACGTCAGCAACAACTTAGTCCTTCCAACGAAGTTTTGGTTTCCCTGCTCTGCGCCGTCCTTCAGGTTCGCCTTCAAACTCCTTTCTCACTGAAACATTTACATTCATCCTGGCAACATGTCCCAGCCATAGTAGTCGTTGGATTTTGACTCTTTCAGCTAGGTCGATGTCGTGGTAAACTTCATGCAGCTCATGGTTCCTGCGATGGCGTAACTCTCCGTTGAGACAGATATATTTTTCGGAGTACTTTTGTATGTTCGTTGTCGTAAGCACCCACGATTCGGCAGCATACCACAGAAGTCCGTAAAAACATCTATTGTCGAGCACTATTCTCCGCTTGATTTCTTGGCTGACATTATTTTTCGTGTTGACGGAAGATCCAAGGTAGATAAATTCATCTACTACCTCCAAGCAATAATTGTCAACGTTCACCGTGCGTCCCCATCGAGAGAACTCTAAACCCATTTTTGCTGACTCCTTTTCTAAAGATGAGAAAACTGCAGTCGATGTGATTTCGCCAGATTTCGGCCAATGGCTTAGGCTAGTGGCATCTGGCTCTTGTGGCATATGGTGCCAGACATGTTGACACCAGCCTTTCTCATCACCTTCTCCATAACTATATTAAATAGTGTACAGGACAAGCTATCGCCCAGCCGAGACCTCTTTCCGTGTTGAATGGTTCAGAGTGATCCTTATATCGACAAAGAGGTGGTAGGTGTCGATCTGCTTTTCATGATTTTATTCCAGGATATGTCGTAAGGTGAATGTATGATCCGTCGTAGATTAACCAGGTCCTAAGCCGCACTGAAATGATCCAATTGGCTTTAGACGTTCACACAATATGCTCAAAAGGACCTTGTACGCAATAGGTAATATGCTTATTCCACGGTAGTTCTTACATTCACTACGATCTCCTTCCTTGTATATGGGACATAACAGACAGAGGTCACAATTCCCGGGCATGCTCTTCTCTAGCTAGATGTTCTTCATAGCTGATGCATGCTCCTAATCAACTCCTCCCCGCCTGCTTTAAACAATTCAGAGAAAGACCAACGGCGCCGCTTTGTTGTGTTTAAGGCGGGATATTGCCACATGTATCTCGCTCTGGCTCGGAGGTGGATAGTTAATACCATCGTCTTGGATTTGAGTGGTGTCCGTATCCAGTTTATTTCTGATATGATCTCTCCATATCTTCAGAACGTTATTTGGGTCCGTCACTGCACTGAATCTGCAACAACACCTCCACCCACTGATTGAAAATAAAAATTTTGTCTGCAAATATGAACTTGAGGTGTCGAGTACTAAATATATCAAACTGTATCGCACGCAAACTGTATCGCACCATAACACAGTTTTTGTTTCCGTCCACAAATTTTATATCTCTATCCACACCCCCTCCGCCAATTGATTGAAAATATAAATTTTGATCAGATATATTACTATCTGTGTGCTAAATTGTACCTCTCTAGGATTATAATGCAGTTTGAGCACACCCACTCCACCCCCTGACCCAAAATAAAAATTTCGTCTTAAATTTTTTAACTGCAATGCCGAGTACTATCTATATATATTTTAAATTCTATCTCTCTAGGGCTAAAAATAGACTTGACATGCCCCCTCCGCCTACTGATTGCAAATAGAAATTGTGTCTTCAAATCTGAACATGAGGTGCCGAGTACCATCTGTGTACTAAATTGTATATCTCTAGAACTATAATACAGTTTCGGCACTCCCACTCCGCCCACTTACACAAATTAAAAATTTCGTCTGCAAATTTGTAATTGCAGTGCCAGGTACTATCTATAAATTAACCCACTCAATTTTTTTTTCGACAAAGCGGTTATCAAAATCGTAATCTACGATGAATGCTAAAAAAATTTGCCCAAGAAACAAAGGGTAAAAAAAATCAAAGTCGAGTCCCCGGTTTTTACCGAGAAACTTTTGATATTAGGGAAAAGCCACAACAAGGCCCACAACTGCCCCGGAATCGCCACTAGAGGGTCAAAATGTATGACCGACCCCAATTATTTTTTCCTCCTAACATTTTTCCCAAACATACCTACTCCCTATCTTCAGCCCCTAAGAAATTTTATTACCGCTCTTACTGCCCCGGAGTCTTTCCTTGAGGAGTCAAAAGTATGACCAGCCCCCAATATTTTTTGAACCCCAACAATTTTTCAATTTATATCTAACCTCTATCTTTAACCCCTAAAGTGGGCCCCATAGATTTATTTTTTATTTTTATCAAATCATTATGAAATCATCTCCTGCTGCTTCCATGGTGGCTCCAGAGGGGTAAATTGTATGACCACCACCCACAAGTATTTCCCTCTTAACATCTTTCCCGAACATACCTACTCCCTATTCTCAGACCCTAAGAGGGCTCCCATACATACAAGGGCTGCAGCGAAATGTAAATATTGTGCAACTTGATGTAAAAAATATATGAAGGAAATTTGAGTAAAATCGGATAACTATTTCCCGTGCCCCAAAAAACGTCAAAGGTAAATATTATGGTTTTTCCAAATGTTCGATTAAGGGATTGTATTTTTTTCTTGCAAATATATAATAAGCAAAAATTTAAGTGCCTCGGCTCGTTTTCCAAATTAATTCCAAAACGCCTGGTTATATCTCCACAAAACTGTGAAACTTTCAAGGTTTCTTTTAAACTTCCACCCTGGCTGTAAATCATACTGTAGCAACAACACATACCAAATATTAGCTTTATACCTCCTATAGTCAATAAGATACAGCCATTTTAAGTTTTAAGTTTTATACCACGCCCACTGATCCAATTTCGCCCATTTTTTTTGTTGGATCACAAACTTTGCTTCCAGTTGCACCCACACAAATTTTCAATGCGATTCTGCAGAAATTGCGGTTTCAAAAATAGGGTCCAATGCGTGGGTCCACGCCCTCTTGTTATATTAAAAATGAAAGTACCATATTTTCACCACCGACCACATTCTATGAAAAAGATGGGTCAAGCCGTTTTCAAGTCTATGCGATACTAAAAAATGCAAATAAACAAAGACGAACTTTTTATACCCTCACCCTACGGGTAGGAGGGTACATATCATTTGATACGACCCAAAAGTGTAACACATAGAAGGAGTCACTATGGACCAAAGGATTCTTTGAACCAAATTCGATTCATGAATTTTTAAGTCGTTTGAGCCATGTTCGTCTGTCTGTCTAGCTGGTACTTTCGAAAGACGCAACCAAATGCTTTGATGTTTTGCACAAGATAATATTTCCCCAAAACTACTTACGGTATTTCAAATGTGCTACATTGCCACGCCCCTTCTGGTACCTTCCATTCAAATATATCCCACATTAGAAATCGAGTAATAATATCAATACACCTTACGCAATCGTACCCAAATTCTGTGTTAGGTAAATAGGATAAAGTTTCGGAAAAAAAAATTTGAAGTCTACCCACGCTCCTTCTGGTACCTCCCATATAAATGACCATTCCACCCATTTTAGATATTGAGTAATAATATAATATATAATATCCAACGCGATCGTACCCAAATTCTGTATTTAGTAAAGCTATATCAGGATAAAGTTTTGATGAAATAGTAGTAGTCTAACCACGCCCCTTCTGGCACCTCCCGTTCAAATGTACAACTCCGTCCACTTTAGAAATCAATGAATAATATTAATACAACAAACGCGATCGTGCCCAAAGTTTGTATTTAGTAAAGCTAAAGTAGGATAAAGTTTTGGAAAAAATCTGGAAGGCTAGCCACACCCCTTGTGGTACCTTTCATACAAATAAACAACTACGCCCACTTTAGAAATCGATTAATAATATTAATACAACCAACGCGATCGTGCAAAAATTCTGCAATTAGTTAAGCTAAAGCTGGATAAAGTTTTGGAGAACAAATTAGTAGTCTAGCCACGCCCTTCTGGTACGTTCCATACAAATGTACCATTCCGCCCACTTTCGAGATGGAGTAATAATATCAATATGCCCAACGCGATCGTGCCCAAATTCTATATTTATTAAAGCTAATTCAGTATAAAGTTTTGGAGAAAAAACAGTTGTCCTTTTTTGCCAACTTGGTTCTGAATAGCCTGGTTATACCTCTACTATACTATGAAATTTTCAGGGCAATCAAACTATTATTTTGGCTATTATAACGGTTTTTTACATGGGGCGTGGCACATTTCCCACTTCCACCCTGGCTGTAATTCATACTATACCAACAACACATACCGAATATCATCTTTTAAAGTTTCAAGTTTTATACCACGCCCACTGTTTCACCAAGTCTCTTTTTCTCTCGACACCACTTATATGAATATATGGATAATCAGGCCTTCTCTGATTTTCTTAATTTCGCTGCTGCACAGCTGATCGCTCACACATAATTCAACAAATACACACATATAGTTATATACATTTGCTAATCATACAAGTTAAGTGGTGATTTCCCATCCTCCTCCCCAACAGTGCTGCTCATCATTATAAAAATCATGATTATAATTCTTTTACATTTTGCAATGAATGGAATACATGAATGTCACATAAATTCATTGTCTACCCGGCGCCCATCGCCTCAGTCATCGTAAGAGAGTGAGGTGAGAGATGTTGCAGTAGCTTTTCCAATTCCCACTTGGCTAACGTTGAAAATAATAATATTTGTTTTTTTTTAAGCAGTCACTGCGAATAAGTTCAAGTTTAAGTGTTAACCTTCAAAAACAACTTTAAATAAATATGAAAGTTAAATTAGTCAGCTGGGGGAAAATGTTAGTTTCCGCATATTAAACATATACAGTGAAAACCGGATAAATGAAAAAACATTTTAGACAATTTTTCAAGCAATGAAAAATTAAATATCGCTTTTATAAAAAATAACGCCTAGAAGAGAACTAACTATCCGACTTATTACTTAAAATTTCTTATATTTAGTCATCACATTATTCTATCAATTCTTGGCTTTTCACAAAAACCTCTAGATGATGTAATACATCCAGCCCTCTTTTGCATGTTTATAAAATAAAATAAACAAACAAAACTCCACATGAGGTGTAAAATTAAATGAGCTACTCCTCCTCCTGACAAATCTAAATATAAAATTCTCATAAATTGCATAGACCGACCGACCGACACATGATGACAACATTTTGAAATATGCGCTAGAGCGACACAACAACGACAGCACCCATTTCACACTTTGGTGGCCCATTAACATAAGAAAGGGGGCAAAGTGTACACTAACAAACAAAACGAATAACTTAATTGACCCCATGCTGGGAATGATTTATATTGCTCTGTTAAATTACAGTCAAAACATCACAAATTGGTTGAGAAAAAAACAATTTAAATTTAACCGAAAACCATAAAATTCACAGGAATTCAAAATTGGAAGTTTATTGATTTTTCAATAAATTTCTTTAAAAAATTATAACACGAGTGCTTTAACATAAACAAATGTGGAGTTGTGGCATTGTTGAGATATTGATATGCTAATAGTTTGATGTTGTTATGATATTCTTTGATCTACATTGAACTACACAAAATTTTACTTTGGAAATACCGACAAATGAGGATTATGGTGTTCGAGTGCCGAAATAGATAACATTAATTGACTATGATTAATGAATACGCAAGTATGTACGGATTTGAAGCATCTATATCTCACTGCATTCACATAGGATAATTGTATGGACAACATTGTGTGCAAGAGCCATTGTTGATCATTACTTTTATGAAAATCAAAGAGAACATGGTGATACAGTGAATACAAGGTGGTGTATTGCTGCAGTGCTACAGAATTTCATTGGGTCTAATCAGCGATCATAGTTACAAAAAATTGCAGAATTTTGTCGGTCTTTGCAGATTTTGGGATAGCCAAAATTTGAGCACAATTGGAGTATGTTAAAGTTTTTAAGCTCCTATAGCCATGTTGGGGAAGCATAACTCAAGAACGAATACTCCAATTTTCTGAATTAAAAATCCGAAACTTAGAACTTAATCTGTTCTTATATCATTTCTCTGCATAATCAACAGTTTCGCAATTATCAATAAATTTATGAAAAAACAAAAATTTGCCTAAAAAAATTCATATTAAATTTTTTCAATATTGAACTTGTTAGGCAAATTTGTAATTTTTTTTTCAGGGTCAAAAAAATATTTATGTTTTCTACCCCAGTTTTGCAGTTTGTCTGAAGGCAATTTGGGGACATCAATATGAATTTTCGGATCAGTGAGACCCCCGAAAAAGTATTTATTATGCTGTATCGTCATTTGATATCTGATCGTTATGCAGGGTTAATAAAGGGCTACATTTTGCTTATTGGACATTTTTGACCACGACCTCAATTTTAGTTTTTGATTAGTTTTGATTAGAGTGCACCGATTCAAAAAAAAATTTTGATGTCCTCAAATTGCCGTCAGACAAACTACAAAACTGGGTGCAGAAAACATAATCTTTTTTTCCGCCATATAAAGCGACCCTCGGGCCTTTTTGCCAACTTGGTTCTAAATAGCCTGGTTTTATCCCCTCTAAAACTGGGCACTAGTTTGTAGGTGATGAAATCACTACTTACTTTGGACCACATGTACTTACTTTACAAACCCTAAGCAATTCGTTTCATAATTTGTTGTATGAAATGTCAGCAAATAGGGTCAATCGCCATCACATCTTTTACCGCGAACTAGTGAAATGGGTCGCCATGAAAAGGGTACTTACATAGGTACCCATGTTATGGGTGGTGTTATGATTACCCAGAAAAGCTTAATTTCCCTTTACACCCCATGAATGAGTTGTATAGGAGAATTTTCTATTTTTAGATTCACCTACTTGAACGTTCGGCGTTCGTTTACCATGGAGTCATTGAAGTTAGTACCCATGTAATAGGTAGTTCAAGACTAGCCAATCGACACCTCCAGAACTGCAGGGTCTCCACTATACTATGAAATTTTCAAAACGATCAAACTATTATTATTGTTTTAAATGGGGCGTGGCATAGCCCACTACCAACCTGGCTGTAATTCATACTGTACCAATAATACATACCAAATATCATCTTTATACCTCTTATAGTTCATGGGATACAGCAGTTTCAAGTTTTATACCACGCCCACGGATCCGTTCCCGCCCTTTTTTTTGTTGAATCCCGAAATTATGTGCCAAATGCATCCACCCAATTTTTCAAGGCGATTGGAGAAACAATGTGCCACTCTTCTTCTTCTTCTTAATTGGCAACAATAACATAAATTCATCTATCAGTAGCGGCACGTAGCAAGCGCTTCGATATTTTGAGCTCCGTAGATAGTTAGTTACACCAAGTGTTGATAACAGCTCATTCACCTGGTCCATACAACTTAGTTTTTGTCGCCCCTCCTGCGCCGCACACTCTTCTACTCTTCATGCAATATTCAGTGGTATTTTTAAATTTAAGACTAAATGGTACAATCAAATCAAAAAGAATTACTTGGATCTGACTGCTAGTTTATTTTTTAAGCCGTTTCAAAGTCAGTACTTGTATGTTTTACCGAACTGACTTCATATAAACCTAAGATTTTAAAGATGAATATTATTTTACTATGTGAGCTAACGTTTTTCTTTTTATTTTTTATTTAAAGTAGGATATTTCAATATACTAAAATTGGAAAAATAAACTCTGCAGAGACTTACGTTTTTTTTATTTTTATGAACATATAACAAAAATCCCTTTTTCTCCAAACATTTGGATCTGCAATTTCAGCTGTACGTGCCTACAGTTGGAAATCACTACTAATACATTGTCTCACATCTGTTTTTATATATTCAATCAAATTCAAGTGCATCCAGTTGCACCTTTCAATAAAAGTTATATTTTTTATATTATATATTATATTTTTTTTTTTTTTTTATTTTTTTAATTTAAAGAGAACATGTTGAAAGAAGTTGTGTTGCTCTGTACGAGTGGTACAATATGCCACCTACACTCCACAAAATTCTCATTCATGGAAAGGATATAATTGAAAAGTGTATTTTTCCTGTAGGCTTACTATCTGAAGAGGTTCATGAAAATCGTAACAAAGACTTTAAAAAATATCGACTCAGACACTCCAGAAAATGCAGTCGAATTGCCACGAACTTAGATATTATGCACCGAATGATGGTAACATCAGATCCCATGATCTCACATTTGACACCTTCGTTTATTCAGAAAAAGAATAGTGATATAAGTGACGAAGTCAAGGTTCTTTTAGAATAAAAATATACAATAATAATAACATTTTATATGAAAAATTCGTATGTAGTTATATGGGCGCTATGTGATGACGCCCATCCGATTTTAATGAAACATTCAGAAAATTTTCATTTCGTTAATTGCAATGTCTGTGCTAAATTTCAACACATTCGGAATAAAAGAACAAATTTCGTATGAAAAATTAATTTTGAGTTATATGGGCGCTATGTGATGGGTGCGTCCGATTTTAATGAAACTTTTAGAACATTTTCATTTCGTTAATTGTAATGTCTGTGCTAAATTTCAACACATTCGGAATACAAGAACAAATTTCGTATGAAATATTCATTTTGAGTTATATGGGCGGTATATGATGGGCGTGGCCGATTTTGATGAAAATGTATATTTTTCCTAATAGCGTTAAGAAAGTGATCGGTGCCAAGTTTCATCACTCTAGAAGCACTCCTTATAATGTTTTCAATCAAATGTATGAAGACATCCCCACTGTGCGCCGCCCAACGAGTTTATTGACGAAACCCTTTCGAGCTGGAACATTTTCATCCATTCGTACAACGTCTCCAAGCCAGCCCATTCTGTCCATTTCAACGCGACTGACTACGTCGGTATCGTTGTACAGCTCATACAGCTCGTGGTTCATTCGACAACGATACTCGCCGTTAACGATGATGGGTCCAAATATTTTGCGAAGTATTTTTCTCTCGAAGACTCCCAAAATAGATTGATCTTTGGTCATTACCCAGGATTCTGTGTAGTAGAACAAGACAGGTATGATCAGAGTCTGGTAGAGTTGAATCTTCGTTCTTCGAGGGGAGCGCTTTGTCATTAAATCGCTTTCTTAGCGCATAGTAGCAGCGGTTTGCGATCAATACTCGTCTCTTGATTTCCATGCTGACATTATTATTTTTGTTTATGGCGGAGCCAAGGTAGACAAAATCATCTACCACTTCAAAGTTATAGTTGTCGACGTTCACGCAGCATCCCAGATGAGTGGACTCTTTGTTCGTTGAAACAAATAAATATGTTTTGCTCTCATTTATCACCAGACCCACTTCCGCCGACTGTTTTTCAATGCTCGAAAAGGCCTCAGCAACATCTCGCAATCCACGGCCAATAATATCTATATCATCGGCATGTAGTCGATGAACAGATGGTAAGTGTCGGTCTGCATTTCTCAGCGGGGCCACGCCCATTGATATATCAAAAAACAAAACGTACCCTATTTTTACCACCGACCACACAGCTACATTATGTGAAAATTTCAAAAAGATCGATCATACATCGAGTTATACATACGTTTATAAAAATTTAACTCTGGAATGAATATCTAGTATATCGATTGCTCCCTTCTGGAACCTTCCATACAAAATGACATATTTTTGGAAAATTATTTTTTCTTTCAACACTTCCAAACGGGTGCCTGGGGGATATTGGTGGCAAAACTTCGGAAAATCTAAATCTAAATTTTTGACACACTCCTTATGGTGCCTCCCCTACAAATGACCGAATTCACCCTAGTTATTAACCATAGATTTACATATATACAATACCTTCTTTTAAGTACACTACATTCTGTTAAATTTTGCGTAAGAAGTACGCTTATGAAAATATGACTCAGGAATGAATACAGACTATATCTGTTGTCCCCTTCGGGCATTCCCGTACAAAATTACCTAGTTTTCGAAAATAAATATTTCTCCCATAACTTCCAAACGGACGCCTGGCGGATAATGAAAATTGGTCAGTTGATTTGCTCTGTGATAGGTGGCAAAACCTCAGAAAACCTAACTAGTTGACACAACCCTTCTGATACCTCCCATACAAATGACCAAATTCACCCTCATAATTTTACATACATATCGTATTTGTAAGTACCCTGAATTCTGTCAAATTTTGCGTAAGATGTACCCTTATGAAAATATTAACCTGGAATGAATATTTACTAGGGGTCAACCCCTTCTGGTAACTCTCATACAAAGTGACCTATTTTTTTTAAATTAACATTTCTCCCATAACTTTCAAACAGGTGCCTGAGGGATAATGAAATTTGTTAAGTTGATTTATTTTGATATAGGTGGCAAAACCTCAGAAAACCTAACTAGTTGGCACACCCCTTTTGGTAACTCCCATATAGAGAACATGCATATTTTTTGGTATATCCACAGAATTTAGTCAAATTTGCCAAGGTAATCGTTTATTGAACGTTGATTTACGAAAAACTTTGTGCTGCCCTAATAGTACTTCCTATACAAATTAGTCATAAGTAATTTTAATGAAATTTCAATACCTTAAGATAAATACTGTCTTATATTGGGTGATGGCATTTATCAGTCAGTTTATCTGACTAACATTTCTGCAGTGGTTTTGTTTGTTATTTGGTATCCTTTTGGAAAAAAACATATTGTTATTCTTGCTTTGACAATGGTTAATTTTTTTCTTTGGTCACTTTTGAATCCGTAATCAATTTTGACTATTGACTCTATTGCTTATGTCTAAAAACAACAAAGTCATACCCTTTTCTTTTATACCGCTTCAATTAAATGCTCGCTCTCCCAAAACATCGATACCTTATCGAAGTGCTATTAATTGCCTCGCTGCGGTGAGAGTCAGCCACTCAGTACTCCGTTTCATTATTGCTACAATTATATCATCAGTTCCCACCTTCATTCAATCAAAGCAATAACATAAATAAAACATAACATAATCACACAACATCACTTACATAACATTCGTCGTCAGTCACATCTCATTGTATACATAGTGACACAACCTTAGTAGCCCCACTATTGAAACGAATTTCTTTTGTAATAAGAATTATTTAATTTGTGGACAATTTCCTTTTCATTTCGTAATAGTAACAATCATTTTACTTTCACTCGCACAACAATTGAACGTCAAGAAAAGTAAAGTAAATCGTAAATGAACTACAAACAAAGTTAGATTAGAAAAGAGACACTCGGCCACAACATGCATCCATGCGACGATAACAACAGCCGCAACATCATCACTACCTTCGTCACCGTATGTCAACGCAATCGCCGCTTCCTATCGTCGTCGACCACGACGCCATTGTAACCGTAACAATAACATAATTTTTCCAAACATAAGATTTAATTTTATTTGTTTGTTGTTAGTTTTCTTTCATGGCACTTACTCTTGTCCACAACTTCTACTATTGTTGTTCACATTGACCACCAATGTCAAACAATCACAAGTATGGAGGGGGGGAGGAATCCATCGTCATGCTGGCAATTGTTTTAACTGTAATAAATCTCCGCTTGTGACAAATTGTTGTTTGACAATATCTGCAATTAGAAAAAGTAAACAGAAATAGAAAGACTCCCTCCCTAGCTCCGTTGCCTTAGATCGCTTAGAAATATAAACATAGTGCAGCAACTGATAGTAGCGATAGCAGCGACAGTTTCGTATTAATGCGGCGTTAATGAAACTGAAAGTGAAACGACAAGTTTCCACCGGTTGCCGGCGCTGTTGTTATTGTTGTTGTTGTTTTACTACTGGTTACTTCATTCCAATCAGTAAATGACTTCTAATGTTTTCCAATGAAAATGAAACTTGAGCAGCAAAGAAAATCTACGAATATGGCAAAAAAAAGAAAACTAATGCCGAACTAATGTGCGCAAGTTTACGCAATGTTCGTCTGTGTCTGTAAATGGTACGAGTCATTTGACTACTACGTCAGCTAACAAGATCAATTTGTAGTGTGCGATAGAAATATGAAGTGTGCGCTAGAAAATTTACACTGTTTCCTGAGAGTTTCAGAAAAGGAATGTATGATAGAAGAGGCCCTAGGGCAGGAAAACCCGGTTCAATGCCAGTCATTTGACCGATTCCATGAAGTGCATGAATCGGTTCAATACCAGTCATTTGACCGATTCCATGAAGAGCATGTACCGGTTCTAGTTCCAAAACTTTTATATGTAGAGAACCGCTACATTTTGGGCTGGGCCGCAAAAGTATCAATTGAAACCTAAGTGACATTCTGTAATGTGCTTTAATCAGACCTTGGAGGACCAGTTTAGTTTCGTTTGAATAGTTTTACACAATTTTCAATACAGGAGTTATTCTAATATAAGATTTGCACATGTCCCTTTCATATATTACTTCATTAATACATAAGACAAGCCGTTCCAATTTATCGGGAAGAATATCTATCCATCAATATCTGCATGTAAACAGGAATCCCAAGCGCTTTTGCACTTTGTAGTAAGTTGTTCACATAAAATTTGGATAACAACTTCTTAGCCTGGTGCATTCAACGATGTATTGGCCGTTTGGCAGCCTGCGCCGCCCATTGAATCTATTGCCAAAGTCTTTTCGAGTTATAGCATTTTAATCTATTTGCACAACACACCCCAGCCAATACATTGGCTATGTTTGGACGCGCTTGACTATGTCGGTGTCTTTATACAGTCGTAAAAATCATATCATGATTCAAAAGACGGCGGTATTCTCCATTAACTATGATGGGTTCAAATATTTTTTGAAGTATATTTCTCTCGACAACTTCCTTAGCAGAGTCTTAACCAGGGCAACCGGAAATATGCAAATGCATGTTTTTTTAAGAACGAAATATTAACAAATTGGTAATGAGTTTACATTGTTCATGGTCCTACAAGTGTTTGGCACCTATTTGTTAGAGCATATTATTGCATATTTTACCCATAAAGTCATATTTCGGCATAATTTGGTTTTAAAATCATATTTTTAAAAATATATCCTTTTTTAAGCATATTTCATATATTTAGGGCATTTTTTTTTTGATTTTAAGATTATATTTTATGATTGTAAAAGCATATTTTGCCATTTTTACGACGACAGTATTATCCATTAACTATGATGGGTTCAAATATTTTGTGAAGTATATTTCTCTCGACAACTTCCTTAGCAGAGTCTTTACCAGGGCAACCGGAAATATGCAAATGCATGTTTTTTTTAGAACGAAATATTAAAAAATGGGTAAGGAGTTTACATGTTTCATGGTTCTACAAGTATTTTGACACCTATTTGTTTGAGCATATTTTTGCATATTTTACCCATAAAGTCATATTTCGGCATAATTTGGTTTTAAAATCATATTTTTAAAAATATATCCTTTTTTAAGCATATTTCATATTTTTTAGGGCATATTTTTTTTTTGATTTTTAGATCATGTTTTATGATTGTACAAGCATTGTAAAAAAAATTTTAAAAGCATATTTTGCCATTTTTAGGGCATATTTTAAGCGCATTAAACACGACTTTTAGGGCTTACTTGCGGTTGCCCTGCTCAATACACACGATTCTGCACTGCAGGACCAGTGTCTGGTACAGTTAGATTCTTGTCCTTCAAGAGAGATTTTGTTCATTAAATCGATTACTTAGCTCATAAAAGCAGCGATTCGCGATTTTTTTAGTTAACAGCGAAGCCAAGGAAATTAAAATCATCCCCTACCACTTCGAAGTTATTGTTGTCAAATTCCAGCGACCCAACCGGGAAGACTGTTTGTTCTACGAATAACTTGGTATTGTCATCGGCTAATAATATCTATATCATCGGCATACGTAAGCAGCATTATGATGTTCAATAGATCGCATGACAGACTACCACCTTGTCTAAAGCCTCGCATTGTGGAAAATGGCTCTGACAAATGTTTGCCTACTTTTGCTAACGACTTCGTGTCACTCAGTGGCATCCCGCAAAATCGTATCAGCTCTCCCGGGATATCAAACTCAGCCATACCATCTAAAAATTTCTTAAGTATCGGACTGTCAAATGCTGCTTGTCAAATGCTGCAATCGACATTGGCTCTTCTCCAAGATTTGTCGTAGTGTGGATATCTGGTCGGACGTGGACGTACCAGGTTTAAACCTACAGGTCCAGTCAGGATCGCCAGGATGGGCTTTAATCCTTCACATAAAACACACATGGGTAAACGGCCGATCTCGCAATAGTTGACATACACATCTCAGAACAGGACATAGAGCAATTAGATTTCAATCATAGGACATGCAATTAGTCAGGTCGTGTTTTTGAGCTGGTACATGCCAGCTCAGCTCATCACTGCCAGCCTTAAAAAGCCCTGCCGAAGTAACGTTAACGTTAAACGTTAACATTTTAATAATTTGTGGGCTTCACCCCTATCCCTGTAGTTTTCGATATCCTAACTCTGTCTTTCCTTCCACAGACGCTTTTTCCGCCTAAAGAGGCATTTAATCTCTCTCCTCTTCTCCTTATAACGTTCTCTCACAGCACGCGTTTACGTTGGCTGGCTGCAGTGTAGCCATGTCTGAAGCATCCTTTGCCTCAGACGATACCCGACATTGTTATCGCACCAGGACATGTCTGAGAGTCGTTTTTTTTATCGTCCACTCATTATAACTCCGATTGAAATGGCACCTACTGACATCGTCACTTACTTCGTAATCAATCAAGCTCGCTTAAAACTCGGCTTAAAACGTAATTGCAACTGAAATGGCACTTACTTACATCGTCGCTTACTTTGTAAGCTAGCCTATGACACTCCTATGCCAAATTTAAGAAGGAACCCAGCGGTAAAAATGCCCTTTACGTAATCGCTGATGTCAGCTATATTTTAGTAGCAATTAGTGCTGATTCTCTCGCTACACGGGAGTGTCATAGACCGCTAACCGGTGCGCTTTTGCTTAAAAAGTAAGGGAAGATGTCAATAAGTCCCATTTCGGTTGTAATTACATTATAAGCGAAGTTTTATGCGAGCTTGATAAAACGGTTGATTACAAAATGCAGGATATTTCAATTTGGTCAGTTTAATTATCTTGTTATAGTCGCCATAACCTACGGGTAGCTCACATACCAATGACCGAATTCACCAAAATATACATTTACATACTTTTCTTATTTGTAAGTTCAGTATAAGTTTGCGCAATGTATACGCTTATGAAAACCTAACTTAGGAATGAATATGGACTACAGAGGCCAACCCCCTCTTGTACCTTGCCTACCAAATTACCTATTATTGGAAAATTAATATTTCTCCTTTCTTCCTTCCAAACGAAAAACTACATGATATTGGAATTTGCTCAGTTTACTTATTTAGTTATGGGACCGGTCGAAGCATAGTGGTAAGAACACGCGACTATCATGCGGGAGATCCGTGGTTCGATTCCCGGCTCTAGTCATCTACAATTTTGTTCATTGCCGGCCCCCTCTATGTTGTCGACAGCAACTTCGCAGTATAAGAGTCGAGATAATCGACATGTCTAGATAAAACTTCTCAAACAGTGACGTACGCATTCGTTGATAAACAAGTAGGTGCCGTTTGCTTAAAATAGAAAGCGCGATAATTCACAAAAACGCTAAAAGCATCCCATACCTAATTCATGGTGTGTAAAGGGAAATTAAGTTTTTTTTTTATTTAGTTATAGTAAGCAAAACCTTAGAAAATCGAAACATATGTCACGCCTCTTCTAGTATCTCCCATATACATAATCGAATTAAACCATTTACACTTACACACACATCTCTGTTATAAGTACACTCAAGTTGTTGCTTATAGTATATACTAGTATGGCCTCACTGAAATACTTGTAGACCTACTAACTGCCCCCTTTTGGAAACAGTGTAAAGATGTACATTTGCTCTTTTGTTCGGACATTAGAGCAATGTTCGCTGACCGTGGCCTTAAATGTATGTTTCTTCCTTATAGCGAGCGCGTGTTGCAACGAAAGCCGCCCGTAGCAGCTGCTTTGCCACTGCGCCGGCTAATGAGAACAAGTTTTTCCTGTCGGTTACTCACTTGCGCGCTCACTCCAGTGTTTGGGCCAGCCATTGTGTGCAGGTTGTGCATCAACAAAGCGCGTGGTGAAGGTGAAGGCGATCGCCTTCAGAAACTTGTTTATTTGCCGCCGACTTGTTTTTTTTTTTTGTTTTTGCGTGGAAGTCTGCAAACATCCTTGGCTGTTGGTGCAATGCAAGTGTTTGTCGTCAACGATAGGCAATGCATAATGTTTGGGCCAAGAAGCGAGGCGGCAAACGTTCCTTGACGTTATTTGTGCAGTAAATTTGAGTGTTTTTTTTTCAAAATAACTGCCAAGTTTTTTCTTTTGTTGTTGTTCTTTTTTACTTTTCTGGTCTCTAGCGTTTATTAGTAAACTTGTTTCTTTATTATCGCTGCATTTATTGTTTATATGTTATGTGTAAAATATTATTTGGCTGGGTTTTTTGGCTTAAATCATTGTGGCTCAATGTATGTTTGTTTTTTGGCTCATCTTTTTTTCATAAGCCCTCCTTCAATGGTGGAAAACACGCAATATCTGTATTAAAGTTAGTTGAAATCATCTTTGTTGAAAACTGTTTTCATTCCATTAAATATTTGGTGTGAATTAATGACGTTTCGCTGCTTGGTGTGTTGGTGATGGGTTTGTTTTCCTATGGTTTTCATATCGGTTTTTCTTTAACATTAAAGTTTTGTTTTCCTCTTGTGGCATTTTGACGATTTCTTTGTGTGTTTTTTTATGTTCAGATACTTTTGCTCATCTTCAATTGAGCTGTCTGTCGGTCGGTGTGTGTTTGTCCGTCCGTTTGTTCGTTTGTACATTTGATAAATGTTTGGTTTTCATTTAACGGAAGTGAACATTGTAATTTCTCTTGGTGTTGGTGTTGCAGTTACTGCTGTGGTTCTCTTTACCAAAAACCAATTGAAGGAAAAACTGGCTTCTTGAGTTTCATCAATTATTGGCGGAAATGGTTTTGAGGTTTTGTTTACAACTTTTGACTGATGTGAAAAGTTGTTTTCAGATTGCATCTTTTGGTGTAAATTCAAGAAAAATGGTTAACTTGGGATGGATGCTGTACTCATATGTATGCATATATTAATGTCCAATCATTATCTAATCTTTCATCAATCACTTGTCAACCGAAAAATATTAACAATATTTTGATGTTCAAGCTGAGTAATAATAAAATTCATTACAAACAAATTAACGATCATGGAATGTTTAGCAGGAGTGTTGGGTGAATTTTTGTAATTTTTATTACGAATTTGAAATGTGTTGGCAACGTCATAAAAATCTGCCTTTCTACATTTATGAGATACGACAGAGACCATGGCCAAGAGTATTAATCACAAAGCCCCTTTCGCCTGACAAATAACCAACTATAACAGACACTGGTCCTAACTGTATTGCTTCATACGGTCTGTGGTTGAAACCGAAATCGCTGGTAGAATATTCGGGCTCGAATGTAGAGTTGCATTGCAACCGGGCGCTACAGACCCATTGAGTAGCAGAGGTGGTATAATAGACCTCACCTTGACCTCATACCCAATTTGGAATCTTCTGGCTGAAAGAAAGAACAAACAACTGCTGTAACTTGGCCCCAAAAATGTCGACTCCTATTGGAGTCCTTCGTGGTGGCACCTGGGCAACGTTGTTCGTAAATTTTTTTTTTTTTCATGAATTGCGGCAGATATTGGGCAACGAACTTTGATGGTTGGGCTAGACACCCGTCTTCAGGTCCTTTACTGGCAATGAAAACACGATAAAGAAAAAGTAAGAAAAGAAACCCCCAAATGTTGACGTCTCCCTCAAGCGTCATAAGGACTATGATTTTAGGATTTACACCAGGAACGTACGGGCTCTCTATAGAGAAGGTGCCACTATCCGACTGGCTGGCATCACCGCCATCCAGGAAATGAGATGGAAAAGACAAGGATGCTCGCGATATCTATTGAAGCTGACATGCCGAAGAGTACGAATTTGGATATGGATTTGTAGTTGGCAAGAGACTCAGACATATTGGCTCGCGGTTCAACCCTGTAAGTGATCGACTAGCCACAATCCGCATCAAGGCAAAATATTTCTACATCACGCTGATTTGTGCTCATGCCCCAACGGAAGATAAAAACGATGAGATTAAAGATGCATTTACGAGCGTTTAGAGAAAACATACGACCTGGCCACGACATTAAAATTGTTCTGGCAGTCTATAATGCCAAAATAGGAAGGGAAGATGTTCTTGGTCCATCGATCGGTAAATTTAGCCTGCATACCGACACATCAGACAACGAGTTCAGGCTGGTTGGATCCGCATCGGGAAGAAACATAATAGTGAGTGGAACCAGATTCCAGCACAAAAATATCCACAAGGCAACTTGGCTATCTCCCGATCAAAACACGAAAAATCAAATTGATCATGTGGTACTTGATGGCGGGCATGTATCTAGTGTCACGGACGTGCGTGTGATCCGTGGTGCTAATATTGGCTCGGATCAGTACCTGGTTGCAACCAAGATGCACACAAGATTGAGCAGAGCGAAAAACGCAAGTAACCAAACACAAAGAATGGTGGACATCGCAAAGCTGCAAACCCCATAGATAGCCACTGCCTACTCCAACCAGCACTCCCAACTTCTACTACACAACGCCTCTACTTCTGACGTTCCCGATACACAGTGGCAGCATATTGCGTATTCCATGGCAACCGCCGGGACAACCGTGCTAGGATATAAAAAACGACGCTCACACGAAACCTGGTACGATGATGTATGTCACATAGCATCTGAGTAACAGGATGCTGCATATAGGGCAACGCTACAGCCAATTGTAACCCGGGCTGTTAGGGAACGGCACAAGGAGAAACGTCAGATGAAGGAATGGGAGAACGAGGATATAGAGCGATACAGGGATGGAGGTGAGGCCCGAAAATTTTACCAGAAAGTTAAAGCAAAAGGCTTCGGTTATGGTGTCCCCTCCTGTAAGGATAAAGATGGAAATCTGAGAACAGATACGCAGAGTGTGCTGCATACATGGAGAGAACACTTCCAGCATCTGCTGGTTCCAGAAGGCAGCGCACTTGAATGTATCACGCCAATTGTCGACCACGGCTTAGATTGCCCACCACCAAGGCAAACCGGGGTAAGAAGAGCAATATCGTGGCTGAAAATTACAAAGCAGCCGGTGCCGACGGACTTCCGACAGAGCTCTTCAAGTCCGGTGGCGAGAAGCTGATAACGATCATGCACCAGCTCATACGCTCGGTTTGGCTTAACGAGTGCATGATTGGAATCTAAGCGCATGATGTCCTGTGCTGAAAAAGGTGATCCAATTCTGTGCTCAGCCTTTTACCCATCGCATATAAGGTCCTGCCGAGTGTGCTATGTGAAAGACTAAAGCCACTGTTATCCAACCTGATCGAGCCTTATCAGTGTGGCTTTAGACCTGGTAAATCAACAACTGATCAGTTATTCACACTTCGGCAAACCCTGGCAAAGACCCAAGAAAAACAGATCGACACGTACCATCTTTTCGTTGACTATAAAGCTGCCTTCGACAGGCCGATACGGCAGAAATTACTCGAAGTCATGGCTGAGTTTGGTATTCCAGCGAAGCTGATACGCCTTTGCGGAATGACGCTTACTGACACCAAGTCTTCAGTAAAGATTGATAAGGACCTTACGGAGCCATTCTATACTAGACGGAACCTAAAACCTTTCGTGTAACCTCTTCAACATAGTGATGGAGATGATAACACAAGGGAACAAAATTGAACTTTTTGAGTGTTGTTTGGAATTCGATAGCTGTTTTTTACTAATTTGGGGTCGCTGATTTCAAATCTAATCTCCATTTTTCTCCATCAGCTCGAATTTTTAAGTTACAGGTACTAATCGTATTTTCGACTTTTTTCCAAAAAATTATAGTTCAAAAAATCATAATTTTTTTTTCATAAGCCGGATTTTAAAATTTTATTTTTTTATTAAAGATATCGTTGTTACCTTTGAAAAAAATCAAATTTTTTAAGTTTACAAAAAAAAATGACTGAGTAACGGCTGTTTTATTCAAAAAAAAAAAAAAAAAAAATACACAAAAAATTACACATTTTAATTTTCTTCACGCTGAAAGTTAATCGGTTGGGGGCATATTGTTCTTATTATAAGCTTTATTGAATATCATATTAAGATAGCTTTCTAAAACATGTATGTACATAATAATCGATTGAAAATTGAATGAGTTATGCTAAATTCGATGATAACAGATTTTTCGCAATTTTTTGTTTTTACCCAAAAAAAATTTAAATTTTGTATTTTTAAAAATCATGACAAATTTGCAAATTTATTTATAGTTTAATTTTTAGTTTTGCCTCCTATTACAATATTAATTAACAGACCAAATTTAATTAATCGGCAGGTTTCAATTTGGAAGTTAAGGAAGAAATATTAATTTTCCAAAAATAGGTAATTTTGTATGGGAGGTACCAGAAGGGGTGATCCGATATAGTGCAAATTCATTCCTGATTTATATTTTCATAGCCGTAAAACTTCCGCATAGTTTGACTGAATTCAGTGTACTTACAAAAAAGATATGTATGTAAGACTATTGGGGTGAGTTCGGTCATTTGTATGGGAGGTACCAGAAGGGGTATGGCAACGCTTTCGGTTTTTCTAGGGTTTGTCTACTTTTGCAAGATAAATAAACTGACCAAATTTCAATATCCTCCGGTAGTCTGTTTGGCAGCTATCGAAGATATATTAATTATCCAAAAATATGTAATTTTGTATGGGAGGTACCAGAAGGGGTGGGGCTATTCCGCCCATTTACAATCCCATAAGTTCGTTTCGAAAAATATTAATACTGATAAATTTTCATAACGATCCGTTAAGGTTTGCTCGAGTCACACTTTCACAAACATATTAATAAATGTTATTTTTGTATGGAAATCGTGATTTTTGTAAATTTAGTTATCTCAGTAAATTGTTGACAAAATCAAAAGTTGTGCAGATATTTTAATAAAATAAAGCTCATTTGATTCACACTATATTAAACTAAATGTTTTAAGACAAACACTGTGATTTTTGTGGCAATAATTTTTTTTATGAATTTTTAAAAAACAAAAATTTTTTTTTTTTTGTAAATTTTTTGTTTTATTTTTTAAAACTACAACGATATCTCTGAAACTACTAAGCCAAATTAAAAACAATGTAGGCACGGATTAAAGATAATTTTGTTGACGAGTTTAAGTTTTTTTTTTTAATTGAATATGGTGAACCGTTTTCAAGTTATTTAAATATTTGTAGTGGAAGTGCCTTAGTTATGGACATAACGGTATATCTCGAAAAGTCGAGCTGATACAAAAAAACCAAGTGCAGATTTGGATTCAGCGTCCCAAAATACCTTTAAAACAATATTCAGTTCTTAAACAACAAATACCTTGTTCCCTTGTGTAATGAGTAAAGCTGCAGTAAACACGAGTGGCACGATATTCAACAAAAGCCACATGCTACTCGCGTACGCACGTGACGTAGACATCATCGGTCGAAAGCTGCGGGATGTGACTGCAGCCTTCTCAAGTTTACAGAAGGAATGGTGAACGAGGACAAAACAAAGTTATTAGTTTCAACGAACTCGTATGGGATACTGCGTGAACGTTGACAACTATAATTTCGCCATCAACAAAACAAAGAATGTCAGCCTCGAAATCCAGAGAAGAAACCTGCTTGCTAATAAATGCTACTACGGTCTAAGCAAGCGATTTAATGACAGATCATTCTCTCCAGCTATACCAGTACTGTATCTACCTGTCTTGATGTATGGTTCAGAATCCTGGGTTATAACACAAGCGGATGAATCGATTCTGGCAGTATTCGAGAGAAAAATACTCCGTAAAATATATGGGCCCATCGTAATTAACGGAGAATATCGACGTCGAATGAATCATGAGCTGTATGAGTTGACATTGACGTGGTCAGACGCATTAGGGTGCAGCGGTTGCGTTGGCTAGGTTATGTTGTACGCATGAACGAAAATACTCCAGCTCCAAAAGTCTTTGACAATGAACTCGATGGACGGCGCAGAATAGGGCGACCCAAACTCCGTACGAAAGACCAGGTTACTGAGAACCTTGCAGAACTTGGTGTCACTAACTGGAGAAGAAGAGCAGAGGATCTAAGCGCTTATAATATTTTTTTACGTGCGGTATATTATCCAATAGGATTATGGCAAAGAAGTGCCAACTGAGTAAGTAAGTATTCCAGGATAGCTTAAGCTTGCTTCGGCCAGGTAAAACTCTCGTGGAATCTGTGTTTCTCTATGGCGCAGAATTCTGGGCAATTAACAATATTTAAACCCATCATCGTTAACGGAGAGTATCGTCGTCATATAATTCATTGGCTGTATTAGCTGTAAAACTACATAGACGAGCTCAAGCAAACATTTCCCATACCCATTCTCGTATCTCCTACACAAATGACGAAAATCACCCACTTTGTTTTAGCAGCATATCTATTTTGTAAGCACGCTGAATTTATTAAACATTTCCTACATCCCTTCAGGTATTTCTCATAAACTTACCGAATTCACCCATATACATTTACGTACATATCTTTCTCTCTCTATCTGCTCTCATTCTATGCCAACAATTGTTGAACATTGTTTCTCTGTCGGTACTTGTGTCTGTTATTGTGTTGAATGAGAAACAAGCGTGTGTGGTGATGCATTCATAAGACTCAAGCAGAGGCTGACTGTATTGAATCAAAAAAAACTTTCAAGTACGTCTGAATTGCCGATCGTGACTGTGTCAAAAAAAAAACGATTATTGCCACTAGGCTATGGGATGGCTAGCAGTGCTGTGAACGTTTGGCAATACGATCGAAAGCCCTATATACAAACATTAACGCTTCACACGCTTTTAAATACTCATACAAAATTAACCTCGCTTTATTAATCGATTAATAAGAATAACTCAGAGTTTAACGATATCTACCAGAATTTTTAAGAAAAAACTAAGGGTTAGGTTACTTATCAGTCAGTACAGTTACTTTTGTGTTATTAAATTAAGTTTTTTCTATTGATGATTTGGACGATTGTGACATGTTCTTTCATAAACTTTGTATATTTGGTCTTCTTATTAATGATCAAATATATCGTTTTTTTCATCTTACATAATTTCTAATTTTGTATTTGTATTTTCTTTTTGCGTTCTCCTTACAGTTATGACACCGGACGCGATGGTTACTTGGATCTTACCGAACTGAAATACATGATGGAGAAACTCGGTGCCCCACAAACCCACTTAGGCCTCAAGGAAATGATCAAAGAAGTCGATGAAGATAATGATGGCAAAATCTCCTTCCGCGAATTCTTGCTCATCTATCGCAAGGCACAAGCTGGCGAGCTAGACAATGACTCGGGTCTTAATCAATTGGCCCGTTTGACCGAAATCTCTGTCGAAGAAGTGGGAGTCACTGGTGCTAAGAACTTTTTCGAGGCCAAGATTGAACAGCAAATGCGTTCGAATAAGTTCCACGATGAAATCAGGCAAGAACAGGAAGAAAGACGACGCGAAGAGGAGGAGAAGGCCAATCGACGTTTATTGTTCCAACAACGTGCAGCCATATTCCAGTAAATTCAACAAACAGGATTTGATGAAGCGCAAGGATGAAAGGATGAAGATGCAATGATCGGAATACCATAATCTGATTAGAAATGTTTTAAGCTTTAAAGTCGTCGTAATTACCTACCTTATATATAGTTTTTATATGTAGTATTTGTTTTCTATGTTCGTATATATGTTTTATTTTTTTTATATTATAATTTGCTTTTAAACAACAACCCCTAATATAAGCGGGCGGTTTAGAGATTTAGCATAAAATAGATTTTAGTGTAACAAACAAACAAATAAAAAACAAATCGAAATAAACGAAAATGTAATAAAACTAGATAACTAGATAACATAAATCTAGCACATTTGTCAAATCACTTACATATAAAGGCGTTCTGTGTTGAAATTGCAAGGAGCGAATAAAAAAATATGTTTAAACAAAGCAAACGATTGATTTCAGCAATGACAAAAATTCAAAATTTCATTTCAATTTAACAGACTGTCGCCACTAAATTTAATAATTTTGCCTTAATAGATTAATGCAGAACGTCTGGGATTATTAGGGAACATCTTGTATTTTGTGTATTGCATATTTTATGTCCTTATCTCTTATTATATTTTTTTACTTTAGCACAACTTTTTAGTTTTAGTCCTTTAATATAAGGAAGTTGCTAAATATCAAGCAATTTTCCCCATACAATTCACTGACAACATCACAAGCAAATAGAATAAAAAAATATTTCTAAAAAAAAAATAATAAAAAAAAAAATAAATAAAAAAATATATCATTCAATTCAATACATATTATCTTACAGCAAATCACATCAATCATAACTAGCGAGTGCTTCACCAGACAAAAAATCATTTATAAATTTAATGCATATAACATTACCTACATACACACATCTATGATATATACATATATATCTATACTATTATATTAACTTTTTACCAAAACTGATAAGGAAATTTGCATAAAGCCAACGTAACTAATAATACTAAATATATACATATATATTATACATATATATAATAATATTCTTGATAAATTTAAAAGGTTTTGTTTTTGTAATTTTCTTTAACAATTAGGAAAATATTTTGATTTTTTTTTTGTTATTACGTATTATAATTTTCAAATTATTTAGTTTTATTGATTGATCGGTGTTATGATAATTGGTTCCTAAATTTGTAAATTCAAACAAAAGTTTATTGTTATAATTTTAAGAAAATAGTAAATATTTATCGCAATGTTTGTGAAATTCAATTATGTTCAAAACGTACAGCGAGAAAACATATAGATTATGAAATGTATTGATTTTTTCTTATTACAAGCACAAAAAAAGTATTATATGTGCTTTGATCTTCTCTAGTTCGTCACTCTAAGTTCCGTAAGGTTCTCAGTTACCTGTTCTTGCCAACGGAGTTTTAGTCGCCCTCATCCATGCTGTCCTGAGGCGCTTGGCCACGTCGATGTCGGAATAAAGCTCCTTCAGCTCATAATTCATAAGACGTCGTTACTCTCCGTTAACTAAATCGGCATAGGGCATACCTAACTATTTTGTCAAATTATTCAAAAATACAAAAAGTGTTATTTTCAAGTTTTGAAAAGTACATCCTCAAATGATTTTCTTTAGCATTCGGTAAATTAAATACTTTTATCAAAACTAAATTGTCTCCTCCATATGAGAATGAAAGTTCATCATTGTCTTCGTACTTTGTTTTTAGTTAATATTTAAGTTTTTTTTTTTAATTTAGTGCCATTATTGATTATTTAAAGGAGAAAAACAAACAAAATACAAACAATTTATACACTTTTCAACACAAGCCTACTATTATTTAATAACCTGTTTTATATAATCTTATTGGTCCTTTTGTCTATTGTTTTCTATTTAAACTAAGTTTGAACTTAAATTTTTGCCTTAAAAAATATTAAATTTTTATAGACTTGTTCAGTTTCTCTGTTTAAATCCATTTTTTTGTACATATAATTTTATACAGTTTAATTAAATATTATTATCGTTTTTTTTAAATACATCGTATTCAGTATTTTGTACTATTGTTTAAAATTAATAAGCATTACTTTTAGTTATACCTAAATTATATATGTACGTTTTTTATATAATATTTGCATTGCTGTCAAATTTTATAAACTAAAAAAGTCTTTTTGTGTAAGTGTAAATAAAATGAATTAATAATAATTATAATAAATATACACATTAGGGCGTTTCACCAAATGCGTTTTTTGCGATTTTTGCAACTCTTGAAGCGGAATATTACAGCTTGTGATCTAAAAGAATTTCGAAATTTTTTTGGGATTTTTTGAAGATGGGTGTGGGGTCGCTGAAATTGATTTTATCAAAAAAATGAGGTTATGGAGAAAAAAATTTTATATTATTTTTTTTTCTGGTGCTTTTTGTTCATACAACTAAACAATTCTCTTCTTATGGATCCGATCCCACGACAAAAAATTATTGGTGTGAAAAATTATTATATTATGGACCACTTTGATAGTCTTAAAAGTGAAAAATTATTTTTCCTAGATTTCAAACCTCGATAACTTGAAAAGTTTTCAACATTTTTTCAAGATGTAAAATGCGTTGGAAAGGTCTTTAAATTACCTTTCATTCGGTACATAGATTTATTTTTACTTGTTGAAAAAAATATAAGAAAAAAATTAAAGTTTGAGAAATTTTTTTTTATTTATCAAATTTTATGAAAATTAAAAGAATTTCATTATGTTTCGTTCTTGGTTAAGTAAAAAAAAAAATTCTAAAACACATTGCTTTAATAAAAATATCAAAAATATCATCAATATATGTGTATTCCCATACAAAATCAAAAGATATTAAATAAACAAAATCAACATATTTAATGAACAAATTAAAATTAAAAAGTAAATTTGTATCTAAAATTACAATACATTAACCACTAAATGTGGAACAACTGTGGAAGTATTTTCAAATTGGTTTCTTAAGAGCTTTTTCAATAACATTTTTGTTAACATTAGATATAATTTTTTGATTATTATCAACTCTAATCAATAAGTTTTGAAAATCATCCTCATTCTTTGTAATTTGTTTGTTATATATTGTAGTCGACGCCACGCCTCTTCTGATAAATCATTCACAACCCATAGTTTTTCTAGCTTTTTCTTTGAAGAAACAAAATCATCATCATTTTCCCATAAAAGTGTATCTTTCGAAAAAGGGAAGTGGGCAACTTTAATTCATCAAAAACCCTTTTACTGTTTGAGGTTACAAAATTATGCATTATGAATTTTGTTACATTTTAAAAAGGGCTTATTTCAAATATTTTAAAATTCAAATAGTGTGAATTTAAAAATAAAAAATATATTTTTTTGTCTATTTTTTATTTTTTGCAACATTTTTCACATGTAAGATATTAACTTATATATACCAAAATAAAGGTATCTAAATTATCTTTTTAACGCATTTTACATCTTGAAAAAATTTTCAAAACTTTTTAAGTTATCGAGGTTTAAAATCTAGGAAAAATAATTTTTCACTTTTAAGACTATCAAAGTGGTCCATAATATAATAATTTTTCACACCTATAATTTTTTGTCGTGGGATCGGATCCATAAGAAGAGAATTGTTTAGTTGTATGAACAAAAAGCACCAGAAAAAAAATAATATAAAATTTTTTTCTCCATAACCTCATTTTTTTGATAAAATCAATTTCAGCGACCCCACACCCATCTTCAAAAAATCCCAAAAAATTTTCGAAATTCTTTTAGATCACAAGCTGTAATATTCCGCTTCAAGAGTTGCAAATTTTTTTTAGTGAAACGCCCTAATACACATAATAAACTAATTGTGTTTTCTTTACTACAAACAAAAACCAGCACAGAAATTTCAGTTAAGTAACTTACTTACATAGCTGCCACTTCTTTGCAGTCCTATTGGATTATATGCGGCACGTAGTAAAATATTATAAGCGCTTCGATCTTCTGCGCTTCTTCTCCAGTTAGTCACACCAAGTTCTGCAAGGTTCTCAGTAACCTGATCGGAGCCTAGGTAGATAAAATAATCTACCACCTCGAAATGACAGTTTTCAACGTTCACACAGTTTCCCACACGAGTAGATTCTTTGTACGTTGAAACTAATAGGACAAATTTTCGATTATTCCTTCTGTATACTTGAGAAGACTGCAGTCAAATCCCGCAGTTTTCGACGAATGATCGAATGTCATCAGCGTGCGCGAGTAGCATGTGGCTTTTGTTGAATACCGTGCCACTCGTGTTTACTGCATCTTTCCTCATTATCATCTCCTTCACTTTGTTAAAAAGTGCAAACGATAGGCCGTCGCCTTGTTATAGGCCTCATCTGGTATAGAATGGCTCCGTAAGGTCCTTGCCAATCTTCCGTGAAGACTTCGTGTTCGCTGGAATACCAAACTCAGCCATGGCTTCGAGTAATTTTTGGTACAGTTTTCGGGCCTCACCTCTATCCCTATATCGCTCTATATTCTCGTTCTCCCAGTCCTTCATTTGAACATCTTCCCTTCCTATTTTTGCATTATAGTCTCCCAGAACAATTTTAATGTCGTGCCCAGGGCAGCGGAAGTATGTTTCCTCTAGGCGCTCGTAAAATCCATTTTTAATCTCATCGTCATTATCTTCCGTCGGAAAATGAGCAAAAATCAGCGTGATGTAGAAAAATTTCTCCTTTATGCGGTTGTGGCTATTCGATCACAAACAGGATAGAACCGCACGACAAGATTCCGTTTCCGTTTCTTACTTTTTCTTTCTCGTGTTTTCATAGCCAGTAAAGGACCTGGCTGTTGGCTAGTCCTATCACGGTTCAGTCGCTCAATATTTGCCGATTTTCATGACAAAAAAAAATTAGGAACAACGTTGTCCAGGTGCAACCACGAATGAGGTTATGAGTCGAATTGAGATGCAAGATTCACTTTACATCCCCAACAGCACCAGTCAAGTAAACTGACTGAAAATACCATTGCAAGTTCGATTCTTTATATGAGAGGTACCAGAAGGGGTGTGTACAATAGTAAGGTTTTTTGAGGTTTCGTCAAAAGTGACCAAATTGCATTATCCCCCAAGCGCCCGTTTGGAAGTTCTGGGAGACTTATTAATTTTCTAAAAATAAGCAACTTTGTATGGGAGGTACAAGAAGGGATCAACAGATATAGTTTGTATTAATTTCTGAGTCAAATTTTCATAAGCGTACATCTTACGCAAAATTTGACTGATTTCAGTGTAGTTACAAAGAAGATATGTATCAGAGAACATCAAGGGTGTCACTTTTTGGCACCCGAATCACACTTATAAATGTGGAGTGCTTGTCGCACTCACAAACAGCAAGAAAAGAATAACACACCCAAACGCACAAATCGCTTTCCGTGTTTCGTGTTTTTGCATTTCGTCACTCATTCAAACAGTAAGCATCGATTCTATTTCACTAGACACCCAAAAATTTTGCGTAGATAAGTGAACGGCACAGTGCACTCAAAGCAAATGTACGAAAAGCAACGATAGATCACAAAAAGCAATGCGCAATAATGCGCTGTGAACGAAACGCTCATGTTTTACAGTTATGATTTCGAGTTCTGCTTCGTGGTGACGATTGGAAATCCAGTCGCGAAACAATCGTGATCGTCAAACAAACGTCCAAATGCTAGCTGGGTATTCAAAAACAAATATGTATGCATGTATGAAGCTAATGCAAGAATAACAACAACACACATGTCTCTCACATATTGTTTGTCTCAAGTGTTGTGCTCTCAATTTCGCTCATTCCTTTTGCTTCAGCATTTTGATCAGCCTCAACTCATGTATACATGCAGAAAAAGTGCACGAAATCGGTTTGCGATTGTGCGTATGAGCATGTTCGAAATTATCAGCACAAGGCAACAACCCTTATTTTAGAGTGCCGATCACACTCTAAGTGTCGTAAACGCACAAATGATTCGGGTACACTTATTGTTAGGGTGTACCCTTGACGTTCTCTGATATGTATGTATTACTATTAGGGTCAATTCGGTCATTTATATATGAGGTACCAGTAGGGGTATGGCAAAGATTTGTCACGCTATCTCCTCAAGAGACGACCGGCACTTTCGAACATTTCTCGAAGTGGTGTACACGTTCTCCAGGGATCTGATATCCGCTTTTAATAAATAGTTATGCGATACAGAAGAATTTTTTGAAATTCGTTCTTTTAGGGGTAATAAAATCGGTGCTGGTACTGTGTGGTTTGAAATAGAATCCCGAAAAATGGGCTGAATTGGGATTAGGAAGGATACTTTTAAGCGGCTATTACACAGGCACACATTTAGTAAGACATGTGTGATGGCATACTTTTCGTTTTGCTATTACACTATCGGACGCTGACGGAATTCTTCATTACGCAAAAATTTTTGAAACAAAAGCACGGCAATGATGCGAAAAGATGTAGCGGCCATTGTGACTATTGCTGCGGCCACGAAAATTGGGACTAATATTTATCTTACGGAGTAGTTGAAGAAATTTTTTTAAAATCCGTACATTTAAAAATACAAAGAGACAAAGGTGGTACCATCGCTCAGACCATGCTTCTTAAAGGAACAACCAAAAAACTAGGGAGAATATACGATACTATGGATTTTTCGATATTCGTAGACCAAACAGCAAAAGCATAAAAGTAAAAAATTGGGGATAATATTTATCTTGTGGTTTTTTTTACTATACGAAGTAATTTTTTGAGGTTCTTACATTTTAAAATTAGTACCTTAAAGGCTAACAAAGAAAAAAATGTACATGTGTATGGGTGTATGTTACTCTTATGGTATTTTTTTAGGCGGAAAGAACAGATTTTTTTAAAGTTGCACATTTATGGTATACACAACAAAACAAGAAGGCGTTAAGAGTGTCACCATCTAGGCCAGACAACTAAAGCAAAATAACTAAACAATTGTTCACATATAAAAAAATAAATTTGTTATGTATGCCTTTTAACTGTATTGCCTTTAACCTTAAGATTTATTGTGGGTAGCGGCGTATTAAACCGGTGTACTTAATCGGTATTCCGTGCCCACTGTACATATATTTTGTGGTGTGTTCGTTTTTAATGCTAATAAAAAGCATACTTTCAGGCACATCAATAGTCGGGAGTATCTAATACATATGATAATGAATTCTCAATGGGTTATACGAATTAAGTCTCCATACATGGTGGTAGTTGGTGTTAACCAATATTTGAATATATAGTCGAACTTCTCTATAACGTAGTCACTGGGGATCGCCAATTTCTACGTTATAGAGAAACTACTGATTCATTTAGATGTTATTTCAATACATACATGTTCTTTGTGTTGGAATTTGGAAATTTGCGGCTGATAAACAAAATTAGCTATAAAGAGGTTTTTTTAGTCCATAAAACACCAGCTGCATTGTTTATAAGCCTTGTTATAGATAATACTATTTTATAGTTAAATTCGTTATAAAGAGGTAAAAATGTGTGAAAAACAACAGAAAAATTGTGTGTTTAAAAAAAAAATCGTTATAGAGTGAAATTAGCTATAGAGAAGTTCGACTGTATGTACATTTAAAACGGTGCCACGAATAAGTATAGTTCATTATGCAGTTTGATATATCGCTAATTTGGTGCAAGACTGGCATATCTAAAAAAACCGATTTCGAGAAAAGTTTTTAATTTTCTACCACCACCACTGACATATATCGATGGCTAAAAACGAAAAAGCCTTCTCTGAATTTTTATACCAACAGGAGAAAAAAATCGAAAAGAAAAAAAATTATAAACCTCTATTTCGTAAAAATTCAAAATATCATCGGTATCCTGCAAAAAGGTCTCATGTCCATTTCTTGTATTTTAGAGTTATTTATGATTTGAAGTTTATGGCCGATTGTGTTTTGTACATAAAATTAATTGGTTTTGAAAAAATAACTTCAAATCTACATCTAAACTCTTTTACGCTATTAAACTCTAACATCCGGAGAATACTTCTTTGTTAAAATAAATTTGAATACCAAATTCTAATTGGCTTAATCTACACCAATTCTATTTATGATTTATTTTTTACTATGCCACATTATTTTACATTTTTCTTGTTTGAATTATATTATAATTTTTATTAAAACGATTAATGTAAGTCATAATTTTGTTTGTTAGGAATTTTTATAAAAAACTTCTTTTTATTTTGCAATCCTAACACAAACATATGAACTTTTATTTATGACCATTTGTTATATTATTCCATTTGCACTATAAATGAATTATATTCCTATTGTTTTGTCGATGAAATTCAAATAAATCAACTGAAAATCTTTCACCGAAAACTATTACTACCGCAAGTGATGTACATAGTACAATAGTATCCCGTCAAATGAAGTACAACCTTATTACCCAATAAATATACACAGAGTTCAATGTTTTTTTTAATAGATTTTTATTTAGAAAAAAGACTTTACACTTCTCAATGAAAACTAGTAAAAAAAAATAGGTTTTATAAAACGTAATATACTAATGAGAAAAACAACTAAAATAAAAAGCTCGTTGAGAAACTGGAATATTTAGACGCTGCGACGAAAGTAGCACTTTCCAAACTATCTTATATAGCTTAGTTGTTAATATAGAATGATGTCTTGTGTACACATACAATAAAGCAATTTAAAGAACAGAATGTCAATGAACTGCAAAAGATAACAACGAATTTTACTCATAAATCACCAACAATGATGATTTAAAAGAGTATCGCTATGGAATATAAGATAAACTAAAGTCAAAGAGGACTTAGTGTAGCTATCTTGGCGAAATAAATTAAATAGTATACAAAAAGTCTTCTATCAATATGTTAATGCTTTAATTTTGCTCCCTTTTGCTTTCCATTACAAACATATAATTTTACATATGTTGCACTTCTTGATCTAACACCAATTACGATGGGTGTTTGTAAAACTTAGCATCCAATCGGTGGAACAAAATTCAGCCCCGCGGGACACATTTTCCGCTAATTTATTTTTGTTTTGTATTATGTTTTTTTGTTTTTTTCAAAAATCATTAATAAATCTAGATTACAATTACATTTCATTAACAATTTTCATATGTGTTTTTTTTTATCTATTCTGAATATTACATGTTTCACTTTATTATAAAATTATTCTGCTCTTACACACTCACTCCTTCAGACGACTGCAGAATCTTCTTGACTCTACTGCAGTAATCCATTATGAAGGAGGGTTCAATTTAGTTTAGTAAATTAAAAATTAATAAACTAGAATTACATTTACAGCACACGTCGTCGTGGTGGAGGATAACATGATGTTGGTGAGAGTTACGATATTCCTTGAAATTATGGCTGTTGTTGCTGACTCGTTAAATTTACCTTTAAATCCATTTTACACGTTTTGGTTTTTGAATAATTTGTTGTTTGATTTGCGTTTTTTTTACAAATGTGACTGCCGGTGTTGTTGCGCTGCTTATTGATGTTGTGATCTAAATGTGTGTGTGTGTGTGTTTATGGTGATAATCTTTGCGCAGTTTGGGGAAATCATTTCAGTTTGGCATAAACATCGACCTTTTTATGGAATTGGTTGTAGTATTGCAAAGCCAAATTCTGTGTTTGATTTAAAGCTTTGCTCAAATTTTCAGGCGACAAGCGTCCACTGCAATTAAAAATAATAATTAATAATGTTGTATATGCGTATGAGAAAAAAATCTAGTCCTACTTACACCAACACTTGAGTTTTGAAGAAAGCCGCAACTTTTCCAAAAAGATCAACGGAAACGGTCTTTACGGTCACTGATGTATCCTCAATTTTCTTGGGCAAACCGGGCACGTATTGCTCCAACTGAAATGAGAGAGAGAGAGAGGAGAAAGTGGTTAAAACTGTATTTAAGAAAGTAGATTTTTATTTACTGGCAGTAGGTGTTTATTGAGGTTTATTTTAAGAACAAAATGTTTGTTATGAAACTAATATGACTTCATCGCCTTATCTGAAATAATTGATGCGCATCTTTATTGAGGGTATGGCGGTTTAGGTCATTACAAACAGTCGATGACTTTTGGACACAATAAAAACACTTTTTTGCCCAAAAAAGTACTTTATGGTACAACAAAAGTACTTTTTGTAAGTATTTGGAACAAATGAAAAAGGAATTTTGGGTACAACAAAAGTACTTTTTGTTACAAAAAAAGTACTTATTGGTAAAATTAATGTACTTTCTGGTGCAAAATTGGACTGCCGCCTTGGGTGCATTTTAAGTTCTTTTTTGCACAATAAAATAACTTTTTGGTACAAAAAAATTAATTGTTGGTACAAAAAAAGTACTTTTTGGTACAATAAAAGTACTTTTTGGTACAATAAAAGTACTTTTTGGTACAATAAAAGTTCTTTTTGGTACAGTAAAAGTACTTTGTGTTACTATGAATGTACTTATTGGTACTAAAAATTACTTTCTGGAGCTCAATTAGACAGCTTTGAGCACAGTGAAAGTACTTTTTTCCAAAATTAAGTACTTTTAGTTACAATAAAAGTACGTACTTTTGCAACAAAATTTAAGCACTTTTTGGTACAATAAAAGTACTTGTAGGTACAATAAAAGTACGTTTTGGTACAACAAAAGTACTTTTTTGCAGAATTTAAGTACTTTTTGGTACAATAAAAGTACTTGTTGCTACAATAAAAGTACGTTTTGGTGCAACAAAAGTACTGTTTGGTACAATGAAAGTACTTACTGGTACAATAAAAGTACTTTCTGGAGCACAATTAGACATCATTGGTCACATTCTAAGTACTTTTTATCAAAATTAAGTACTTTTAGTTTCAATAAAAATACTTTTTTGCAGAATTTAAGTACTTTTTGGTACAATAAAAGAACTTGTTGCTACAATAAAAGTAGGTTTTGGTGCAACAAAAGTACAACAATAAAAGTACTTTCTGGAGCACAATTAGACATCATTGGTCACATTTAAAGTACTTTTTATCAAAATTAAGTACTTTTAGTTTCAATAAAAATAATTTTTTGCAGAATATAAGTACTTTTGGTACAATAAAAGTACTTTTTTGCAGCATTTAAGTACTTTCTGGTACAATAAAAGTACTTGTTGGTACAATAAAATTACGTTTTGGTGCAACAAAAGTACTTTTTATTACAACGAAAGTACTTTTTTGCGGAATTGATGTACTTTTTGGGACAATCAAAAGTACTTGTCGGTTGTTTGCAGAATGGAAGTACATTTTAGTAAAATAAAGTTCTTTTTGGCACAATAAAAGTAGGGTTTGGTGCAGCAAAAGTACTTTTTGGTACAACAAAAGTACTTTGTGTGACAATTAAAGTACATACTGGTACAACAAAAGTACTTTTTAGAACATATTTAGACAGAATTAGGCACATTTAAAGTACTTTTTAGCTAAATTAAGTACTTTTTGATACATTTAAAGTACCTTTATACAGAGTTGAAGTACTTTTTAGTTTCACTGCATTTTTTAGCTCAATAAAGTACTTTTTGGTACAATAAAAGTACTTATTGGTAAAATAAAAGTATTTTGTTGCAAAATTAGACTGCCTAGGGCACATTTAAAATAATTTTTGTCAAAATTTAATGCTTTTTATTTCAAAAATAGTACTTTTTTGCACAATTGAATTGCTTGTGTGTACAATAAAAGTACTTTTTGGCACAATAAGAGCTTTTTGGTGCAGCAAAAGACGTTGATACAAATATGTGCTTTTTGGTCTAATTTTTGGTACAACAAAAGTACTTTTTGGCACAAAGAAAGTACTTTTCTGTTAAATAATAGTACTTTTTAGCACAATAGGAGTATTTTTTTGCACAATGAAAGTATTTGTTGTAACAATAAAAGTAGTTTCTGGTACAAACATTTATTTTTGGAATAATAAAAGTATTTTTCGGTACAACAAAAGTACTTTGCGGTACAAAAAAAACTTTTACTTTCCCACAAAACAAAATTTATTGTACCACAAAGAAAAATTTATTGTATTAACAAGTTATTTTATTGTACCAAAAAGTAATGTTTTATTGTAACAAATATTACAATTTATTGTACCAAAGTAAGTTTTTCGTACCAAAAGTACTTTTGTTGTGTCAAAAGGCACTTTTATAGTAACAAGTTATTTTTTATGAAAAGTCTATTTATTGTACCAAAAAGAACTTATACAGTAACAAAAAGTAATTTTATTCTAACAAAAATTACTTTTATTGTGAGTGTTTAGAATGTACCAAAAAGTACTTTCAAGGTAACAGAGATAACTATTGTTGTACCAAAAAGTACTTGAAACATACTACAAAAGTACTTTTTAGTTCCAATATGTACATAAATTGTACATAAAAGTACGTTTATTATACTTTCTTTGTTTCAGAAAGTACTTTAGTTGTGACAAAAATTACTTTTTTTTGTGTCAAAAAGGACTTTCACAGTAACAAAAAGTAATTTGATATTATCAAAAAGTTATTTTATTGTGCCATAAAGTACATTCACAGCAACGAAAAGTAACCAGAATGTACTTCAATTACGCTAAAAATGTATTGGAACAAAATCTACTTCATTGCATTACTACAGAATTGCATTATTATTGTACCAGAAAGTAAATTTTTAAGTAGTTTTTTTTATGCCAAAAAGTACTTTTATTGTGTCTTAAAGTTCAAAATTTAGTACCAAAAAGTACATTTTATGTACCTAAAAGTACATTTGGTGTACCCAAAATAACTTTTATTGTACCAAAATTATACTCTATTAAATTTGTTGAAAGTGAAAAAATTCTTTAAATGTTTTTTATATAATAAAAACTCAATTCTTTCCAAATGATTCCATATTTTTTGCTGAGTAATTCTAGATAAAATACATCTAGTTCTTAATATTGCAACATTTCTAATAACAAGATGTGATAATGAATAAATACTAAACATATAAATGCTGTAACGAATTTGAAAATTAATTAATTTTCATATACTTTTATGATCACAAAATTAAGTTTGGAGAAAGTTTTTATATTGCTTTCGCTGCATATTTTGTACGACATAATTGACGTTTAAAGAAATATTGGTCATGCTTTCCTAAAAACAAAAGAAGACATGCTGTGCTTTTACATTGCACAACAAATTTTAAATATTATGAAATGAAACGACATAATTAAGGAAATTTCCTATTACCTAATCTTTTAATCGTTAAACTGTCGATCATTCGCTTTTTACTATGAGGTATTCCCATAAATATTTTTTTTTCTACATCCTAACTGTATATGTAAATTTGTTTTACCTTTAAACTTCGACATAAATACACTACTAACTAACTGTATGTTAGAAGACGTTAATTCTTTTGTGTTAATATGTACTCGGACAGGTCAAACATGCAACAAACATATAAAACGAACACACATGGAAACTAGAAATCTAGAGAAACCAACAAACAATAGGTCAAAAACTAACGAAAGAATAAATTAAAAACACACTAGAAAAAAACAACAAACACGACACCATCAAAGGTGATTAATACCGGAGGATGATGTCATAAACAGTAGGAGAACAATATAAAACCATCATTTAAAAATTAATACTACAACTTTGTTGTCTTTACTACATGCTACATACACAACAACTTATTTTTGTTGGCTTTGTGCAATGGCTACTTACAAATTGAGCGGCAACAGGTAATTTGGCATTGACCAATTCCCTTGTTGTGTTAAATGCATTACAGGCGGCATTGCGTAACATTTTCGTCAAATCACATGCCATTGTGCAGACTGGTTTCGTGTAGGGTGGCAAAGTTTTCTCGGCCCATTTGTAGCCACGAGCAGCAGTACTCATTGTAGTGTACCAGCCCTTCTCGACGTGCGGCAGCACACCAGCATTTTTCAAAAGTTTGCCGGTAGCTGATTTGGCAAAGACACCCTTGCCATTGGCTTCGGTATCAAAGATCAAAGCACCAGCGATCAACGCGATGAGAAGTATGCTACCCAAAGTCCATTTACAGCAGCCGCAACCTCGCTTCTTCTTTTCGCTGGCTTGTTTTTTCTTTTGTTGCGCGGTTTTATCTTGAACATTCTAAAAATAAAAACACAAAATAAAGTCGTTAGGATATTTAGACAATAGACGTAAAACAACATCATTAAGTGAGTAATTTGTTACCTTTTTAGCAGGAGCTTGCTGTTGTTTGTTTTGTTTGTTTTTATTGCTTTTAGTATTTTGTGCCATTTTTTCTATTTATTTGAATATTATTTAAAATGAGTATCAAAAATTTGAATGCGACGGCGCAACTTCTTAAATTTTAGCTAATACTAAAAAGACAAGAAAAAAAGGGACCATAAGTTTTAGGGATTCTGTGAGATTTCAACTGAAAGGTTTGATGCAATGTGTAGTACTTTGATCTTGACAAATGTGTAACGCTGGTATTTCTTCTTTGGGCATTAATATTTGGAATTTTTAAATTATCGTAGTGTACAACCAGTTGAATTCTAATAACGTTTTATTTAAAACTTGAAATTGTTTATACACATACATTTTTGTTATGTACATTTGTATATACATTTAGATTATTAGCAAAGTCTCTCTTCTCTTGAATACATTATAATTATTTGCGTATTACGTTGATTGTTGATTATTGTTTAAGACCATTTAAGTGGCAGCACAATCGTTATAACTATAATTTCCACTTATTATTTGTATTCATCACTGCAATGACAAATACAAAACCAAATAAAAAACTAAACTTTTTGATTTCCTATAGTAATGAGTTTTTACAGATTTAGATGTCCGTTTGTCAATTACATTTGCACATACATATATACACTATTTAGAGTCAATGACTGATTATAAGTCCTATCTTGAGTATTGCTTCTTCTGTGGTTTTCCACTTGTGTGTTTACTGTTGAAAGAGGCGATACTGACACCGAGATAACCATGTAGACATTAGTTGCATCTACATAAGTAAATGCAGATATTTGTCTCAAGAAAGTTTGAGTAGATTTGAATCGTTGGCTGCCTCGAGCCGCCAAGGCGGGCTGGGGCGGATAACTTAGGAAATGCAAGAGCAACCAATGAGGATTCGGGGATACATTCACCCAAGCAAAGACAGATTTGGTCCATAGTTAAAGATAACAAAGACATGCCTTTACAGTCAGTACAAAGCGGTATATTGCCAAGTTATAAAACTTTTTTGCTCCAGTGCCTCCAACGACTCATTGGTTGCAGTTCCCAAATTTTTGGGGCAAAAAAATAGGTGGCCACCTGACAAGCCGTCATTAGAAATTTCCTTCCAAGAATGCAGCAGTGTCAAAATAATCAAGGATCACATTTGGATGATATATGTTAGTAAAAAAAAAAATCGTTACTTGTGTACTTTTATAATAAAAAGCTTTTATCTCATTTATATAACATTTTTTTGTCAGCATTTCGGATAGTGTGTCTTAAACTAATGTGTACTGTTTTAAGAAAAAATGCAAACACATCTTTCTCAGCCATCTTATTTACATGCTTTATGCAGATCTGAACAATTTTTAAATAATTTTAGTTTGTATTTCCTAAATTTTGATAAAAAATTTTTAGTTTTAAAACTTTAAATTTAAAATTGTTAACTTTTTAACTTCAAACTAAACTTTTATATCTTTATTATTAATTTTTATTATTTAACGCTTATTTTTTTAATTTAAAAATTTTTTGTTTCTTTTTATTTTTCGTTTTATATTTTTAATATTTATTAATATATTTATTTTTAATATTTATTAATATATTTATTTTTAATATTATTTTTAATTAATTCAGATTTATAATCTTTGTCATTTATCGTTAATTTTTAATTTATGTTTTATTTTTCGGTTTTTTATTTTATTTTTCGTTTTTTATTTTAAGTTTTAATGTATAATTTTCTGTTTTTATTTTTTTTAATTTTTATTTTTTTTTGTAATTTTTTTAATAATTTTTAATTTTTTCTATTTTTTATTTCCTAATTTTTGATATTTTGATATAAAATTTACAGTTTACAATTTTAGTCTTTAGATTAAAAATTGTAAACTTTAAATTTTAAAGTCAACTTTAAGGTTTTAATTTTTTTTTTAATTCAAAATTAATTTAACATTGTTTATCTTATATCCTCATTATTTAATTTTTAATATATAAGTTATAATTTTTAGTTTTTTTATTTAATTTTTGTTTTTTTTTTATTAATTTGTATTTTTTTTTTTTTAATTTAAATATTTTTGTTTTTTTTTTTATTTTTGTTTCTTATTTTTAATATTTTTTTTTTTGCAATTTTTATCGTTTGGCTATTAATTAAACCTCAAATTTTAATTTTTAAGTTAGCTTTACATTTTAGAATAAATTTTTTTAATTTCAAATTAAATATAATTAATTCAAATTTATAATCGTGTCATTTGTATTTAATTTTTAATATATGTTGTAATTCTTTGTTTGTTTTTGTTTTATTCTTCGTTTTTAATTTTAAGTTTAAACTAAAACATTTAAGTTTTCTTTTTTATTATTTTTAATTTGTTTGTATTTTTTTAATTTTGTATTTTTTATTTAATTTTTTTTTGTAATTTTTATTTTTTGGCATTTTTTGTAATTTTTAATATTATTTATTTGTGTTGTTTTTTTGCTTGTGTCTACATTTTTATATTATTTAATTTTTTTATTTTTGATTTTAAATGTTTAATTTTTGAATTTGTATTTTCTGATTTTTAACACTTATTTTTTTAGTTGTCTTGATTTTTTATATTCATATTTTGTTTTTTTTTTTAATATTGTATTTTTTCTGTTAAAATGATAAATTTTGTTTTGATTTTTTATTTTCAGTTTCATTTATTTAACATAATATATTTATTTTTATATTTTGGTATTTTAAAATGACTCTATTTTACAATCGAATTTATTTTTAATTAGAATTAAAATTTAAATTTCAAGTTTTTATTTATTAATTTCCAATTTCGTATTTAAATTCTAAATGTTAAATTATAGTTTTTTATTTTTTTTTTTTGAATCGTAAAATCTTATTTTTTAGTTTGTAGTTCTTTGTTTATAATTAAGGAATTAAAAAAACTTAATTTAAATTTTTAATTTTCTTTTTGTTCTGTTTTTATTTCTTTTATTTTTTTTTTTAATTATTTTTTTATTTGTAATGACGAATTAACATTAACTAGTTTTTTATAATTTTTATTTATTTTTAATTTTGCACATATTTTTTAATTTTTGATTTTGAATTTTGAATTTTGTATTTTATATTCTTTATTTTGCAATTTCTATGTTTTTATTTTGTTTTGTATTATATTAATTTACGACTATTCGTTTGCATCTTATATCTAATATTTTTAAGCTCATTGATTTGGGACTCAATTCTGAAACTGCACGTGAAAGTAGCCTCAAAAAGAAGAATTTATGCATCATTTGTTTTGTCAAATTACATGCCATAATAATTTAATATCTATTTGAAGTTAGTGACAAATTCCCCTATACGATACTTACTAACTTCAAATCGATATTAAATTATTATGGCATGTAAATTGGCAAAACGAATGATGCAGAACTTCTTCTTTTAGGGGCTACTTTCACGTGCAGATTTCAGAATCGTTACCGAAAATAATGTGTTGTACTGTGTAATTATTGACATGCTTAGAATTGTCCTTGACAATATCAAAAAATTCGTTTAGCAGGGGTCTTTTGAGATGCGATGGCAATGGTTTTCTGATCTCTTAGAACGTCTGCTTTGGGGAACCTTCTACTTTGCGATTGGTCCAAAAAAATTTATTATTTAGGCCTTTTATCGCAATGGTCTCCATATAATACTGTAACGATATAATATCATCAACATTTCCAAGTTTCATTAAACAAAAATTTCGGTCATTTTGAAGCAAAACATAGCAACTTAATGTGCGAAAGGCATTTAAGTTGGCACTTATTCTTAACACACTAAAAACATGACACCATACAATATTTTATATCAAACATATCCTATGTTAAGGAATTATCTACTAATTTCCTAACAAATTATATAAATTTCTATTATACAATAATTCTAAAGAATTCTATCTAACTACCCTACAAAAAAATCTAAGTCATTAGTCGTCACTAATTAAAAAATACAATCAAATTATCGGACATTTATTACAGTAATATTTTGAATGAAAGTAAAATTCTAGTATTGATGAATTGAATTATACATTCCCAACAAACTTGAGCCTATTTGCTTAACTTGTCAAGTAGTTTTTTAAGTACCAATAAATTCCCAATCATTTAAAACATGATTGATCATCAATAGATATTATATGTAGGTATACTCTTGATTTTTCTCAAAAGGTTGTGCCTACATAAAGCAAAAACGCAAATATTATTGTACGAAATAATCTTTTATGTGTCCATTAAACTTCACATATGTGTATACACAAATGTTATCAGTATTTGTTTTATGAATTTGTGTCATCCAAGTTCAAAAAGAATGCAAAGTAGTCTAAAAAAAAACAATTTGTTAAATTAAAGCAACAAAAACAACAACATTGAAATCGTAACAGAAACATTAAATACCTACATATACCTATATGTAGATATAGAAGATGTACCAAATTTAAATACTGAAAGTTGATGCCTCCTTTCATTGTCCATAGCTTATACATTTTAGTTTATGACTCCAGTGAAATTCATGTGGGATGACTTGGTTGTTGTAAATGAAGAAAGTTTCAAATGTTCCCAACTCAAGTACTACAACCTCTTCCTGCCTGAAGTATGTTGATAAATTGTACACAATTTCTAACCAGAATCCGCCTTTGCTAACACAACACGTCATCATAATTTCGTTTTGTTTCAAATAGTTAGACATAGAATTCACTTTCTGTCTGGTGATGTTGATGATAAATATGTAGCCGTCAAATATTTGTTGCTATCTCAACAAGACCTCTCAGTTTTTGTGTGGCGTACCCAACAAAAACAAAATGGGCATATTTTTGTTCTCTGTTTTGTATCTCATCTTGTGTGTGTGGTCATGGAACATTTTGTTCGTTCAGCGTTCATCCGCGCCAAATGGTATGTTAACACGTGGCATTTAGTTGTTTTAGTGTTTTCTTAATGCTTTAGCGTTCTCAATATTTCATTTGTTTTTCATATGAAATCAGAATGCTAGAAATTATTATTTTATTTACTTTTTGCTTTGAATGTGTTTGCACCGATAATATTGGCTTTACTTAGGTTTTTTTTGCCACACTACACATACATAGGGTAGTACAAAGTTTACCCTGTATACGAAATTGCAATACAGCAAACAAACAACTTTGTTGTTTGACATTTTAAGTTTGTCCAATCGTAAATATTACCTCATACCAACTAGATAGTGTGGCAAATTGAACAGTTGTGTGGCCTTATGTAGCAATATGCAATGTAGTTACCCAACTTAAATTTTATTGAAGAGCATTCGAAGTTAGGGCTCTAAAAGTTAAAATGCCTACAAAAGAATTCTTATAGGATCAGGTGACACCGTGAGTAGGATAAGGTGACACCGCGGGTAGTTCAAAAATCGAGCAAGGTTTGAGTTTAAGGCTAATATTTGAGAACTTTTGATTGACATCAAATACTTTATTTGATTTACAGTTACAAAATAGCTTATAGTTAAAATAAAAACATTTGAACAATGCATACTGCAAGTTTGCCGAAGAGTAAATAAATCTAATCTAAAAATAATAACGTTCATATAATGACGAACGGAAATGGTAACCAAATAAAATCTTTGCGAACACTAATCAAACTAGGGGTACACATTGTTTGCATAACACGAACATCTAATATACAACGCAAGAGCTCCAGTTACACAAATTAGTTTAATAAAATCTCTTTTAAATTTTAAATTAAAAACTAGAATTGACCCAAACACTGTAATAAGTCAACAAAGGTTTTAGCAGTCAAAACTTTTAATATATTAAGAAATAACATGTTAAATATTGAAGCATGTACCTTTGACTTCCGCAAACTATGCTACTTGTATATACAGTGATCTATATTATAAATGTGCTCCCAATACCTTGATTTTCTTCTTCTGGCTATAAACATTTAAGCGAATTCTATCGCCGCATATGCTATGCTATGTGTTAGCCAAATACATTAAATTGTTATTGTAAATAAACTAAGCCGGCCGGCCGGCACATTATTTTCATTAGGCTAATCCGGTATATTGTGCATTTTGAAACACGTATACGTAGCATTGCCTTTATCTTCAGACAAAGGTGAGCTTTTTCTCGAAAGGTTTTAAGATAACGAGAATTTGTTAGCAAAGTGATAACTTTCTGACTTTTGTATTGTGACTTTAATTGTTCTTATAAAATTTATGATGTGCCAAAATTAGTTCTTGATGTTGCTGTGTGGTTTGCAACTTTCTTGTCTATAGATTATACAGGGTGGTATCAAAAACAGTTCGTTTACATTTGTAACGATAGCTGCGTCGACCAGAAAAGGTAGATTGTGGCGGAGGTTTTACGGAATGTAAGATCATTCAGTGGCGTCATTCAGCGGAGCACAAAATGCGTTTGTCCATTATTGTCCCATACTCTTATGAAGGTCAAAGAGAATTTGCTATTACAGTGAATACAGAGCGTTCTATTACCATGCTAGAAAACTTTCTTGATAACCAAAATAGGTGGAATTAACTGGTCACTACCTCTAAGTAGACTTATTTCCAGAGGACTTTTTCTTTGGGGATACTTTTAAGCAATATTTTCATTGAATTGCACTCCACCTAGAGATACCATCTTCTTCAGTTTAGGCCCAGAAAAACGAAAACCAGAGTTGACGCCGGATGCTCTTGGGGCCCTAGGGAGTCGAAAATATGGGCCATTTAGGTTTAGTGATGATCCCACATGTGTGGGAACTTAAATTAAAGGTATTATCAATGCAATTCTAACTATGCCATTTTTAGGTCTCTGCGGCAACTCTGCACCGAGAAAACCTATTTTTATAATATTTTTAACGAAAATGTCTGTTTTAATGATTTTTATGTACTTAACCGTTAAAAAGGGATTTGTTTTATAAAAAAACTAATTTTTAAATGACAATTCTTTGGAAAAAGTATGTTTTAAAAAATAAAATTTTTTTAATTATAATTTTTTTTTTAAATTTTTTATATATATTTTTTTTTAATTTTTTATATTTATTTTTTAATTTTTATATATATTTTTTTAATTTTTTTTCAATTTTTATATATAATTCCAAATTTTATTGAAAATAAAAAAAATATATGAAAAATTTTACGTTTCAGAAATAATTCTTAACTTAGAAAAAATTATGGTAAAAATATTTTTATGTTAGGTTCTATGAAGACCCCACATGTGTGGGTACTTAAGTTGAAGGTATTATCAATGAAATTCCAACATTCCATTTATAGGTCTCTACGGCACATCTGCACAAAGATAACCTATTTTTGTAATATATTTAATGATTTTTTTTATGTACTAAACCATTACAAAAGCAATTTTTTTAAAAAAAGAAAATTTATAAAGGGCAATGTTTGAAAATGTTTTGAAAGTAGGTTTTAGAAAAATAAAATATTTCTTAATTATAATTTTTTTTATATTTGTTTTTAATTTTTTATATTTATTTTTAAATTTTCATATATTTTTTTTAATTTTTATATATTTTTTTTAATTTTTGTATATTTTTTTTAACTTTTATATATTTATTTTGTAATTTTTATATATTTTTTTAATTTTTTTTTAAATAACGCGTGTTAGTAAAAATTAAATTTTATATAAAAAATAGAAAAAAATATTTGAAATATTTAACATTTCAGAAATATTATTTAATTCTATTAAAAAAATTTGTATGTAAGAATTTAAAAAAAAATATTATTTCAGTTGTGAGTAAAAAATGTAAGGTAAGTTTGCAGGTAAAATTTTGATGGAATATTGCAAGATATAAATACAAAATGCAAAATATTTGAAATTTTCCCTTGACGTATAAAAGTTATCAAATGAAATGACGTTAATTATGCCTAAATGATTCCACCAACTGCCTTTTGAGGTACAAAAATAGGTATAACTTATTCCAGAAACGGCGTAGAGACATAAAAATATAAAAGTACCCACAAATTTGAGGTTAAAATTGGATGCAAAGGTCCATATATTATATTTCCAATAACTTATATTTATGTTTTAGAAAAATGTGATCCTGCCACATTGTTTATTAAAAACAATCAAAGGCCTCATTTGCAGTTAAAGCTTAGTTTTGAAAACACCAAGATCATTTTACAAGTATGATTGTACAATGTACATTGACCAAACATCCTGTCTTAAGTAGCCAAAAGTAGGACAACGACAGCGAATGTGTTCAGTGCTTTAATTCTCTTCTTCGTCATTGCCACTTTCGCAAAAGCAGTAGCCCATGTGCATGTGCGCCATTAGGAGGATTCTGGACAGGCTTACAACAAAGTTCGTCCGATGGATATTCAATCCAGGCCAGAAATGGTAAATAAGTGGGTTAATTTTACCATCTTCAGTTAACAATTAGTTAAAGTTTGACTGAGATCAGGTGACTTTCCTTTGCATAAGGTACGCTAATATCGCAGTCAAACTCATTCAATTGTTCTGAATTTGCTAATTCGTCAGTAAGTTTATTACCCTCTATGTCGTAGTGTCCGGGAACACATTGAGAGTAAAGGATGAATGTCGCGCTATCAACTCTAGAGACGCTGGGCCTTCCTGAAGAGTAACAGATTAATGTCGCGCTATCAACTCAAGAGACGCTGGTTCTTCCTAAAGAACTTTATGTGGTGTACCCATTCTCTAGGGAGCTAATGGCCGCTTTGATACTAGTAATTATGTCAATCTCCCATAATACTTTGTTTCTAGAACTATTTTTATGGCTACATTTTTGACCAGGATCTGCTCTACGGACAGTCTTATGTTAAGCTGTTCTAAGTATATGCCACAACCAACGCGTATTCTCGATCCATGGGTGCTTATTTAAATGGCACTCGTGACCATTGGTATAGTTTGATCTGTCCGGGATGCTTATTACAAAAAATCGGATTGAAGATATCCTCGAGTGAAACATCGTCGACGCTCAACCTCATGGTGAATCCTCTAAGATTCTGGCATGATCATATGTTTCCATGAACTTGTCAGACATTTAACTGCAATGTAGTGTTAGCAGCTATTTGCTTTATCACGATGTCGAGGCCTGGCAAGATTAGGATCGTGAGCAGCCCTTTTGATGGTGAAGTTCTGAGTGTTCCTGTTACCATGATCGTTACCATTCTCATGATAAGTTTGAATTTTAATAATGAAACCGTATAATTTGGAACAGTTTGTAATTCTGAATGAGAACTGCTCTGAACAAACCGACTATTTATTTTTTAGCCAGACAATAATAATTTACCTATAACACCTTCTAGCATTTCCCCAATGAGAAATTAACAGACCAAGCAGCAACAAACTTCCGCTGCTAGCGTGTCATGACATAAGGGCTTTGACCTCCACAAGGCTAGTAGAAAAAACCACAAACTCTAACAGGTTTCAATGTGGTTATTACTGCAGCATCCCAAGAGCATAAACATCCAATGTTCCCGCCATCACATCATCGATTAAAGCTACATTACATATAAAAAATTAAAAAAAAAAAAAAATTGGAAAATTCCAATCTAATGAAAATCAGAAAATTTCCCATTCCCTTTTATGTGTATCTTTTATGCGCAATCCCCCATTTCATGCCACATTTATACTAATAATCTGGCAACATCGCACCTTATCGAAGGTAAGAGATCAACATGGTACAATTAACAGCAAACAACACACACACACGCACGCACTACACTACACCACACCCCCCTTGACAAAAGAAGTAAATGAATACGTGTCCAGTGAACGTAATCTCAACGCGAATACCAACGAATAGAGCGGCTCAGCCGTCGTTGACTGACCGACGACCATACCAAAATAGTATAAATCCGAGTATGTCGGTCGCACTGGAGCAAATTCAAGAACAATACAAATATTTCTCTCACCAGCCAGCCAGCCGGCATCATCGACAAAATAGTTAAATAAATGAGAAACAAACGAATGATTTGAAAAATTCATAAACTAAATTTCCACGTAGTCTAAACTTCATAACACAGTCGTAGCTGTCGCTTAAAAAACCTCCACCACCACCACCACTGATTATTTTTCATAGTCGCCAGCATTTTTGTACTTTTCCTCATTTTCTTTTTCTACTTTTTCTTTTTGTCGTATACCACTTTTTCCATTTACACTTTTTATGGTTGGAAATGAAAGCAGCAGCGGCAGCAGCAATCGAATGTGGAAGAAAAAAAAATGTTCATTTTCTCTCCAGTCAACATTTTTTCGGTGGGGAAAAGAAGAAAACACGTTGCACATTTGACAAGACAAAATACTTATGAGATTCGTTTAAACACTTTCAATTGAATTATTAGTTAAAAAGATAATTCTATTAAATTATTGTATTTTTTTTTTTGTTTGCTCTAGTACCAAAAATCTCTACACTTTTGTATCGTCGCTTAAAATATTTTCGGCGGCGTTGTTCTTACAAATTGCAGCTAAACACTGAAGTTTTATTTGTTTCGTCTGCTTTTCGAAAATAAACTAGTTTGTATTGCGATGAAGCGAAAGCGAACGATGAACGAGCGAGATGATAAGAAAATTCATTTTAAGGGTTGCCATGGTGCAGCTAGTAACTGTAGCTAGTGATGAGTTGTACAAGTAATCTGCCAGTGATGTATTTGGATAGTTGATAGACGGTGGTGGTGGTTATTTTAAGCGGTACACATAGCTGGCATACATGTACAACCGAAGAGAGTTAATGAGGAAATCTCATCAGCAACAAAACATTAACCACTCGCACAGTGCTTTGTTCCATAGACAAAAAAAATGTTTAAATTTTGATGAAACTGGTAGTTTTCAAAGTTTAGATGGGAAAATTTTTTCCTACAATTAATTTGTTCCGACGCCACGAAAGAGCCAATATGTTTTGAAATATAAAAAAATAGTGCAAAAGTGCAGAAAATGGGACGGGAGCCAAAAAAAAAATGCCACTCCCACCAAATACGCCCTAAAACACGAAAATCAAGGTCAAAGTTGGCGCTATGGCCCACGGGGCCCTGGGGGCCAAAAAAATGGGCCCCTTGGGTTCTATGATAACCCCCCTTGTGTGGATACTCAAATGAAAGATACTTTCGAGACGAATCCAACGGTGGTAAGTTCCTACGGGTCTCCTGGGCCGAGTTAGAGCCATTTTCCAAGATTTTTTCAAACTTTTTAAAATTTTTTTTTGGTATGTCCCGGGAATTTAGATGGCTCTAACTCGGCCCAGGAGACACGTAGTACCCGCACATGGGGGGTCATCATAGAACCGAAAGGCGCTGGCGCCAACAACAACACCTAACAATCCTTGACACAAACCTTGTTATATACAAAGAAACGAAACAGATTTTCCAACAATGGTCGTATGATAATCAGATTATATGCCCGATCGAGTGCCGATAAATTGAAAATCGGTATAAAGAATTATCACCCCAGCTACTTCCACCAGCTGTTACAACAACAACAAACATACGTTCGAGACGAATCCAATGCTTTATTTTTTAAGACTATGCGATGCAACTTTTACAAATAATGTCAAAAAAAAAGTTGAATTCAAATTTTTTTATCAATTTTGAAATGCATTAAATCACTGTTTATACCATCACCCTTATGGATGAGAGTATATATCATTTGATACGACTCAAAAGTGTAACATATAAAAGGAGAAACTTTAGACCCTAGGTTTCTGTGAACCAAATTCGATTCATGACAAAAACTGGAAGTCTAGCCACGCCCCATCCGGTACCTCCCATACACATCTGGTACCGCCCACTTTAGAAGTCGAATAATATTATTAATAGACCTAACGCGATTGTGCCCAAATTCTGTATTTAGTAAAGTTCAAGGAGGATAACGTTTTGGAGAAAAAAATCTGGAAGTCTAGACATGCCCTTCTGGTAGCTCCCATACAAATGTACCACTCCGCCCATTTCAGAGATGGAGTAATAACATCAACACACTTGACACGTTCGTGCCCGAATTCTGTATTTTGTTGTATAACCGGATAAAGTTTTGGAGAAAAAAATTGGAAGTCTGAGGACGCTTCTTATGGTACCTCCCATACGAATGTACCTTTCTGCCCACTTTAAAGATGGAGTAATAATATCAATACGCCCAACGCGATCGTGCCCAAATTCTGTATTTAGTAAAGCTATAACAGGATAAAGTTTTGGAGAAAAAAATCTAGAAGTCTAGACACGCCCCTTTTGGTACCTCCCATACAAATGTACCATTTGGCACATTTTAGAAATCGATTAATTAATTAATTTTTGGCTTTCTTACATCATCAAAATAAATGAAATGAAAATGAAATAATAATATCAATATAATGAGGATGAGGGTATATGTAAGTCGGGTTGCCCGACTGAAACTTTCTTACTGGTTTTATCGTTGTTTTTGTTTTTTATTCGGTCTGTTTGTTAGAAAATTGATTTGGGATTTATTTCAAGCTTAAACCAGTATTTTATTATCACAATTATATTCTCATAATGCTCGGTAGTTTCTACAGCTGTTTCGGTTTCAGCCACGAATCCTCATCAGCAGACTTTGGTATAATGATTGCAAATTGTTCATCAAGTCTTATGCAAAGGAATCTCACAACAAAATGATTTTTTGTTTATGTTGAGATAGCCGTCGGCTTTCAAACCATATGTTTTTGATGTTGGTTTTGCAAACAACAGATTTGCCATAAGCATTTTTGAAGCTTTGCGGCCCGTTGTGCTCTACGTTATTATCATCGTTGATGTGGATTCGTGGCTGAATCCGAAAAAGATGTACAGACTGCCTGGCATTATGAGAATATCATTCTGCTAATAAACTTTTTTCAAAAACACTGGTCTTAAACTTGAAATAATTTCCCAATCAATGATCACCAATTTTAATTTTAATTGTAAAACAAATAAAAATATATTATATATTCTCTTAGCTATGGTTGAACGTTCACCTTTTTCAGGTCCTTTGAATACAAATTTGTAGAAATCAGTACTTATCGCACAACTTTTCTATTACGTATAAATGTAACTACTGTAGCTTAGTTTTAATCATATTTTCTACAAAAATTTTATTTATAAACCGTTTGAAAAAGATTTTCTAATATAGCTGGTTCTATAAAACTGGGTTAATCATCACCATCCAAACAAAACTCACATTTGCATAAAAAGGTATCAAATAACAAATTCACTGTAAAAAGTAAATGCTTTGAACTTACCTTAACCAATTCGATTAATTCATCAATATTGGAATAACGTTTCTTGGATACATCCAACTCCGCATTCAGCGTTGTTGCATCCAGTAGGAAATCATGGAATGATGAAGACATGGCCAATGCCGTGGCACTATCAAATATTTCTTGTTCTGCAAAATGAAAAATTTACATGTATATAAATTTACATTACAGTTAACTTCTCAGCAAGTACCAAAACTTACCAATTTTTTGTAATAAATAAGTAGTGGGGAGTAACTGTTTTTTATAGTTATGTTTCCACACTTTAAAACAATCATCACCGTGCAATAAACACGATAAGCAAGCATCAATTTCCATACGATTCTTAGTGGGATCTTCGATGTCACGTAAAAGTGTTAAAAACAGATTTGCATGTTTATTGGAATTTGATATATATTTTTGCTAGAATTAAGAAAAAAATATAAATTGAGTTAGCAGCTGTTACGAAAATCAATTGAAATTTTATAACTCACCAAAAATACTTCAGAACTACGTATTAAGGCCTGTTGACACTCTCGTGGTAGACCCGGATAATAGGCTTTCAAAGCATTGTAGGTGGCGAAAAATTCATTCTGATTCATTGATAGACTGTAACGAAAAAGAACAATTCATGAATTGGTGAATATAATTGATCATATAAAGTAAGTTATACCTTTGGTCAGTAGCCGTATTTAAAATCTTTTCAATATATTCACATACAAATCGACAATAACTTTTCATTTCCAAGTAGGGTAACATCAAGTTTTGCCATACTATAGTAAAAAGAAATAGATGAGCATATTAATACTAAAAGATATAATGGTACAAGATGGCTTCTTACCTCTTATACCCTCCATAAGATTTGTATATCCTCCCTGACCTATGGCCCACAATATACTTAAGCATATATTGCTTCGATTTTGATAGGAATGTTTTAATATTGCTGTGTTGGCCATGTTTGCTGAGGTAATGTGTGGCCAATTTCGAGCAATTAATTGAAGCATGAACTGAAAGTATAGGATATAAGAAAATATAATGATAATGTGCCAAATAGTTACAAATTTGGCACCAATGATCATTGCGGGTTATTTTCGTACTGCGGTATTTGCAATTTTCTATTCAGGCCGTACATGACAAAAAGACAAACATGGTTTGTCTGCTTCGAAAGATAAATGGTTACCCCACTTTTTTGATCACATTTATCTTACGAAGCTGTTGTGGGATTCGAATTGAATTTTCGAATTTTTTACTTTATGGGTTAAAAAGGGACAAAAGTGGTCCCATCTGAGTAGCTAATACGCAATACTATGGATCGATTCATAACCACATTTACTCTTGTGCATAAAATTATCCAAATCGAGTCTGTACCGTGCACATGGAAGAATCAGTCGCCGACGTAGACATGAGAGTGTGGGGTTTGAAAAATATCTGGTCAAAGCGGATAAACCAGCAACAAGGGATCATTTAAAAGCTAACTTTCTGGTTGTCCTTAGGACATTCAGTAGATGTAAGCAGAGTTAACAAAAACATATCAGGCAAATTCAAAAATGACACTAAGGTAAGTTAAAATCTCAGAAGCAAAAAATACAGTCTTAAATTACTAGATAAACCAAAGATTCTTATTGGAATAAGTGAGACTCCAACTACTTCTTCAGATCTAAGAAGGTAAAAACGTATTATTCATAGCACAAAAGCAGGGGGACACCGGCTGTTGTAGTTTGCATGTGTAGCCCTTTTTCAACAGTCAAGATTTCAGTTTCAGTTCTTATGTGCCTCCTTTACCAAACACCACAACGATACCTACAAGGGATCATTTAAAAGCTAACTTTCCGGTTGTCCTTAAGCAGAGTTAACAAAAACATATCAGGCAAATTCAAAAATGACACTGAGGTAAGTTAAAATCTCAGAAGCAAAAAATACAGTCTTAAATTACTAGATAAACCAATAGATTCTTATTGGAATAAGTGAGACTCCAACTACTTCTTCAGATCCAAGAAAGTAAAAACGTATTATTCATAGCACAATAGCAGGGGGGACACCGGCTGTTGTAGTTTGCATGTACAGCCCTTTTTCAAACAGTCAAGAACTGTTCCCTTTACCAGAAACCACAACGATACCTAGTTAAACATAGTATATACACTATACATATTAGGACGAACTTACTTTGTACCCAACAACAGGTAAGTTATTATTCAGATCGGTGCACATACTCTCCAGTAGAGTATAATGGAAAAAGTACTCCAGATTCGTTTCACCCTCGGCTGACAGAAAGTCCACTATGGCCTGCTTCAATGCGGGCGCAGCTAAGTTGCTGGGATACGATGTTGATTTCCCCGAAAATATGGGATCACATTCAAACTGCAATTGGGAGTTCAAATAACCGGCAATCTATAAGCAATACAAAAGATTATGAAATAACCAACTAATGCTGTCTGCTGTCTTCTACTCATACCGCTTTTAGCCATGACAACTTTGAGCCCGGATACAAGATTTTAAATTGTTCCAGGTGTGAGGCAAAATCATCAGGTGTCAATGTTTTGAAAGCCTGTTCTAAACTTTTAGGTTTTGGCGGCTGTTTTGGTCCCACTTGTTTTGGCTTTTTCGCATCACTATTCGTTGCATTCTGTTGATCATTAGGACTTTTTGGAGCTTTCTTCACTGCAGATCCTTTGGATTTATTGGAACTAGTGCTGGATTTCGCAGGCGAAATATTTTCTTTGCCTCCACTGCTGACGCGGCCATCCAGTAGTTTACGTATTTGATGGGAGGGCACTGAAATATAAGAGTATAAGTAATCACACTAATTGCATAGCATTGCCCGGATGTCCACTTACAAATTTCTTCCAATTTTGGCTGCAGTGCTTCCTCACGCTTCTTTTCCTTATGGGCCACAACTTTCTTCTCCAGATTCTTTTGTTTCCGTGACTTGCTGACGGTTTCCCATTGAGTGTTGTTGGACATAATGATAAATTTACTAATTGGTACGTGATGCAAACGAAAAGATCTGTGTGGAGAAATGCAATTGAGCAATAAACTGAAGAAATACTGACCGGCGTTTAACGTACAACAATAGTGCAATAAATTACAACAACATATCAACAGTGGAGCAAAAGAGTTGCCAGACAATTGAGAGGAAACTGCAAAAACTAAAATTTAAAGAGAAAATACATATTGTCTGAGGTTTTTAGTTGTATATTATATTAAAGGACATCATTGGCAGTTTAGTTAGTTTACATAAATTACAATTACGATGTTCTTATTGGACTAATAAAGAATGTGATGTTTAATCTGGCAACTTTCTTTATAGAATTAGGCAGATGTCAAATGACGTGT